>VUQH01080968.1:0-64767 GCA_015106775.1 Etroplus canarensis | reverse complement strand
CTCTGAGCACAAGATCCAGAGAGGCTGGGGTCTGTCACACCAGGCAAGATCCCCGGTGCAGGCTGTGTAAAGATGTCCCTGAGACAATCCAGCACGTAACAGCAGGGTGCAAGATGCTAGCAGGCAGGGCATACATGGAACGCCACAACCAAGTGGCCAGCATAGGATGCAGAAACATTTGTGCCGAGTAGAGCATGGAAGTCCCAAGGTCAAAATGGGAGATGCCCCCTAGGGTGGTGGAGAATGGCCAAGCTAAAATCCTGTGGGACTTCCAGATACAGACGGACAAAATGGTGGTGGCTAACCAACAGGACATAGTGGTGGTAGACAAGCGGAAGAAGACGGCCGTAGTGATAGATGTAGTGATACCGAATGACAGCAACATCAGGAAAAAGGAACACGAGAAGCTCGAGAAGTACCAAGGGCTCAGAGAAGAGCTCGAGAAGATGTGGAGGGTGAAGGTAACAGTGGTCCCAGTGGTAATCGGAGCACTAGGTGCAGTGACTCCCAAGCTAGGCGAGTGGCTCCAGCAGATCCCATGTACAACATCTGAGATCTCTGTCCAGAAGAGAGCAGTCCCAGGAACAGCTAAGATACTGCGCAGGACCCTCAAGCTCTCAGGCCTCTGGTAGAGGACCCGAGCTTGAAGGATAGACCGCCCACAGGGGCGAGAGGGGATTTTTTTTTATATATATATATCTATAGATACATCTATCTATATCTATCTATTTATCTAAGCTGTCACTGTAATCTAAGTAAAAAATTAAGACAGTAACATAAAACAAAACTTTAAAGTCAATTATTCAAGCAAAAAAATAAAACATGCTTTGGTTCCACCTTCTCTGGTTTGAGTATTTGCTTCTGTTGAGTTGAATTTTGGGAACTTGTAACAAACATAGTATTTATAATCTGAAATGCTACACACACAATCATTAAGAGTTTTAGTAAATTACTTAAAAACTGATCACAAGTCAATTAGTCTAAAAATCAGAGTTGTTACAGAGTAGTAAATCAAGCCCTGAGTAAGTTTCAGAAAAAGTTGATGTCTTTGGAATAACTGTCTGATAAGCTCACCTAAATCCAAAATAAATTAAAAAAAATTTAAAAAGACATTTTCAGACTTTAACCAGCAAATATCCACACAAGCATACAGGCAATGAAGAATTTGTGATTGTAAAATGGAAGCTATAATCTCTATTACTTATTTGACTTATTCCTAAAAACAAGAGGTTAATGCTTCACGGAACATATCTAGATGAATATGTTGCTAAATTGCTATATAGATCAGCATCTTTTGCTTGCTCTTACTTCATGAGCTTCATGTGAGCGGCATTCATTTACTTCATTCTGACTGAAAATAAGCATTGTTTGCCTCACAAGTAATACACGTTCCCCCTAACAAGAGTTTGACCTTCTAGTGTGAAGTACCCTGCCCAATCCTGAATCTTGACTCTCTCCTGCTTTCGGGAGATTTTGAAACTTCCTTTTTGGGGCTGTCTGGCTCACCAGATGTTTCCTGAACCCAGTGTTCCTAACTCACTCCCTCCCCGCCCCAGTGGTGAAAGGCACAAGAGGGACGCAGAGAAAGTATCTCTGCATACAGCCAGCTATGCAGAAATATACCTGGAGTCCAACTGACGAAGTCTTTTCTGATTGTGTTTCTCTACTATAGAACTGATCGAGGTGTACAGCAACTGGAACTGAAACTCACAATTACAAATAACCTATGACTGTTTTTGAGCACCTCTCCTTCACTTGCACATTTTTTAAGAGTTGTGTGAGCTCAAGTTCAGGAGTTCTGCTTTTATGCCTGGTGGAAAGCCAGTAGTTTGTTAACTAGCGATGTCATGGGACTGTGGCCTTAGATACATGTTCTCTGTGCCCCCTGCGCTGCAGCAGGGGAGCAAGTGCATACTGCATGACAAGGAGGACCTGTCCAGACTGGAGATGGTCCAGAGACTGGCCAAGGATGGCTGCCGTTTCCTGCAAAACCACAGCAAGGGCCCAGAAAGGACAAATGAGGTGAGAAACATGACATGTCTGCTGCCAGTACAGATAATTTTGACAGCATCTGTCACAGCTTAACACGCAAATGTATTGATATAAAACCCCAGCTTTAGTCTGAATGCTGCATTCATACATTTCACAGAACAGCTTGCCTCTATCAAAGCTAAATTTTCAGTGAAGGTGCTTATCAGATTGTCCTCTTTATGTAAATATGAACCCTACTCTATAATCATGCTTTTCTCATAAATAAGAGCAAGTGGATCCTGCATCCTATGTTAGATTCTGTGGTGTTTTATGTTGCTATTTTGCAAGCATTGCACTCTCTGCAGTGTCCCATTAATCAAACTGAAGTTAATTTGCAGTCTGTTTTTATTGGCCTCCTTACATTCCATAATGTCTCCACTTTATCTAAAGATTAGTGTTGCCACTTAGATTGTGTGCTGATTGCAAGAAGTTTCTCCACTGGAATATGAGAAAATAGACTATGCCTTGTGTTCACTCACAGCTCTTTATTCATAATACATTAACATTATAAAATCCACTGTATTCACTAAATTCAACATCAGACTCAGTTCAGTAAGGCTCTGTTAGTGTCTGTTAGATTTTAAGAGTGTTTTTATTAATATTATCATTGTTGTTGTGTTAAGAAATTAATTTAGTTTTTATTTTTTAAAGCATAAGCACTAACTTCTGCCATTAGTACAAAAAAATAATGACAAGTACTGTATGTGAAGTTCAAATATTACATCATCTGCTGGTTCATTACGTAGGAGAAATCAGATTGGCTAAACTTCTGGTGGGCTCAGCTTCTCTCTTCCTGCCAGCTGTATCTGTGTGTTGAACTGTTGAACAATTGCAGGAAGAACTGACGCAAGTGTCCAGACCACCATGCCAGGACATTGTATGTTTTCAGGGTGGCTCCCTGGGCCTCAGGTCTATGACCTTTTCTCATCACAAAGGCAGTACGCTTTATCTGGTAGGCTTTCAGTAACAACCTGTCACCTGCACTGAGCCCCTGTCAGTCTGTGGATGATGAAAGGTTAAAGCTGCATCTGCCAAGTTTGTCAGTTTCTCAATGTAAAAAAGGCAGAGTATAAAAATGTCATGTGTATGGGTCATTTATATTCTCAGTAATATTCATTCATTCATTCATTCATCTTCTTCTGCTTATCAGGGTCAGATATAGTGACTTTGTATTTAATACTTGGCATTATCAAGAAATATCAATATTATGCGAAATTGTTCCTCGATTATACCATGGCTTAGAAGTAATCCAGTGATGCTGCACATACTGTATGGCATGTGACTCATACAAATATCTAAGCTGAGACATCAAAGTGCTTAGAAATCAGTTAAATCCCAGCTGGTGGGAAAAGGGGTGCTTAATATACAGAGCACAGTGTCTATAGATGTGTGTTTCTGATGCAGAAAGACCATGAATGCTATGGAATCTTTTTTAATCTACAGTATACTGCTTTATAGTTTATAGCTTATTCATATTTTATTTAAATGTAATTCTGGTTTGTTAAATGGAATTGTTCACTGTTTAACAGTGTCTTTGCCATGGAGGCTAGATATCATTGAAGGAGAAATACATTTTGAATTCTAAAGGAAAATGAGAGGACATCTGTTTTTTAACTGAATCTCCAGGGGCCAGTGAGACAACACAACACATATTTGTTGCCTCCACATAGCGCAGAAAAGTGTCCAGTGTTCTGCTGACTCAATAACTACAGAGTTCCAGACCTCCTCTGGCATTAATGTCAGTACAAAAGCTGTGCACTGGGAGCTTCATGGCATGGGTTTCTTTTCCATGACTGAGCGGCTACACACAAGCCTTACATCAACAAGCACAATGCGAAGCACTGGATGGATTGGTGTAAAGTATGCTGCCACTGGAGCAATGGAAAAGTGTTCTGTGGAGTAGTGAACCAGGCTTCCCTAGCTGGCAGTCTGATGGATGAGTCTGGGTTCGGTGACTTCCATAAGAATGTTACCTTCCTGATTGGATTGTGCCAACTGTAAGGTTTGACGGAAGAGGGATGGTGCTGCGGGGTGGTTTTTCATTGGTTAGCCTGACCTCCTTAGTTTAAACAAAGGGAAATCCTAATTCTTTAAGTTACCAAGGCATTTCAGACAATTCTATGCTTCCAACTTTGTGGGAACAGTTTGGGGAAGTCCTTTTCTGTTCCTGCATGACTGTGAGCCAGTGTGCAAAACAAGATCCATAAAAGGATGGGCTGGATGAGTTTGATGTGGAAAAATTTGACTGGCCCAAGTAGAGCCCTGACCTTAATTACATCGAACACATTTGGGATCAACTAGAACAGCATTTACAAAGGAACACCTTTGGGATGAACTACAATAGAGACTGCATGCCAGGCCCACCTGTCCAATATCAGTGTCTAACCTCACAAATGCTCTTATTGTGAATGGGCAAAAATCCCCTCTGACACACTCCACATCTGAAAAACCTAGGACACTGCACACTTCTAGGGTAGTGACCCACTCATTAGATATTCACACTCAAAGGCATGCTTTGCTTTATTGTCATTTATCATATTTTATTTTAAATAGAACAATGACTCATTAAAGGAACCTCATGTTTTATTAAAATTTATTTATTTTCTCAAAGACTTCTACTCAGTGTAATGTCTCTTCATAACCAGGAGTTACCCCTTGCTGGCTCTTATTAAAAAAACTGCAGATTTATTGAAATTCCACATTAAATTTGCTTTTTAGACCCTGGTATTACAGATTTTTGTATACGGTCTATGACTTCAATGTTTCAGTTGTTTATGGGGAACAGATAGCTGAACATGTTCGTCTTTTCTTTCCTGTACTCTTTATTTTGTCCACCTTATTTGTGTTCGTTATTGTTTACATTACATAGCATGCACCTTCCCTTGTTTACAGTATATTATCAGACCTTACACATAAAATCGGAATTTCATCAGACTCTTGTTAGAGATGATGATGAGCAGTTTACTTGAAAACAACACTCATATAAGAATCCTTGATCCTATTTATTCCCCCTCTTCCCATTTTGTTTAATCCACACCATTACTGGGGAGGAATTAAGATGAATCTGAACTCTGTCATGACTGACACCTTCCAAGTCTTGAAGCGTGTCATATGATGCATGCCAGACCTGGTGCAGTAGGACAGAGACACGCACAGAAAGTGTCCCTCTAGCCAGCAGAACGCATCTGAAACCACAAAAGAGAAAGTGAAGCTTTTTGTGCAGAGGTCTGAAAAGTCATTTTTGCTTTTCTGCTAATAGTGTCTGCATTAGGAGGACTTCGGTCACTCTGATGGAGGTCACCTCAAGGTATGGTTTGGAACTGTGTGGCCCTGTGCTGTGCCCATTACAATTATCCACTCTAGAAGCCTGATTGTTTTATGTATTGGGACACTGATAACCACAATGCCCAGTGCGTGCTGAGCAGTAGCCTGAAGCAACCAAGAAATAATCAATAATTCATTGTGAGGAGAGCCTTGCTTGCTGTTTGACCCATTATCCATACTCTGAGATATTATGTTAATTATAGTCAAGATTTACTGTTAACGTGTTTTACTGTCACACTTAATGAGACAAAAAAAGAGTACATTTCTGACTTTAAAAAGCTAAAAGCACACAGGGTATTTAATATGTTGATAATGACAGAACCACTAGTGTTTTTATTACATTTTTTCCAGGAAGCTCATTGACACAGCTTTCCTTTAATGGGAATTTTGTAGTTCTTCCCCTATAACACAATACAATTTCCCCCGAGATTAATAAAGCTTTCTGATTTTGTCATCCCCCATGTCCCTTAGTCCAGTGGTAGGGCAACACAGGCTCAATGCCCCTTCAGAGCTTTCACTGTTTGAGCGTCATATGATACTGTAGGTCAGTTTAGCAAATATCTAAACTTTTGAGTTATGAGTCAACACAGCAGTGTTAAACTGCCAAGAAATTTTACTGTTAATTCTTAAAAGTGGAAAACATCTCTGATGACGTACATAGCTCTGCATCTTTGTTATATTACACAGTGTGTGCATGTGTTTGCATGTAGAGTAAATGCATATATTTGCATATGTTCTGTGCATCTATAGTATGTCTGTATGTCCACAGATCCCTTGACAAGTGTTAATGTGCCAGGAAGTCATGCTTAACTGCAGGACCTTGGATGCTTCTCTGGCAAAAGGCAATTAAGGCTGCAAACTGCAACCATTTCCAGCATGTCTACCTAGCTAATTGCATAAACAGAGGCTTGTGTTGCAGTGACTGATGGCTGAGAAGGGGAGGAGGGGTAAAAAGTGTGTGTGTAGGGGCACTAATTCAGGATGTGTGTGTGTGTGTGTGTGCAACATACAGTGAAGTCCTCATTAAGACCAATATCTCTGATCCAGACTCCCCATTGTCAAGCAGCTATCAGGCATCTTTATACTTCAGGGACACCATAATAATCCCTTTTGCTTAAAACGTACTCTCAAGTTAAGTCAAATTTGAGATACTTTAAAAGAATAACTAGGGTGTCCAACAATTGAAATATGAAACTGCTATTGTTGTCCAGGCTTCTGTAGTACCCAATGACAGATAAGTAAGTATTTTCTTGATAAACTACAGTACTCAGTTATTCCATTACCTAAGTAATAATTTATGTTTAACATCTTAAATCTGCACATTACCCTGCAATGTAATATGATAGGCATGAAGTTACAAACACATTTTGGCCTGGTTAAACCCTAGCGGTATAAGTAATAATTAATAAGTAATTGTGTGTGTGTAACTAGTACACTAAGCAGAGATGAATTTATCATTTATTGCATGTCATGGTAGTAATAAGACAATTACCTACCAAGTGAACTGAGGTCTATTCCAAACTCTGAACCACTAAATCATTGTTACTATGCAAAATTTAACCATGTGACAGCTTGAAATTAGACTGCTTTCAGTCACCACCCATAATTTAATAGGCTCTACACATAAATCAGTAATTAAAACAGTCTTTTATGTTAATCCCTCAATGGGCTCCAAAGATAAGGACTGAATAATGGTATATGGAAATTCTCTTTCATTTACAGTGCAGTATTATGATGGAAATCGGTGGTGATTCGTGTGAGTGGGAGAAAATACAGGGAATCTCCTAGGTGATAACACAATCCTTCCCTCCTACCTCCCTCCCTCACGGTTTTCTCTCCCCAGCCCCAGAGTGACGAGGCAGTCCGCTTGTGTGTGAGAGAGAGGGGCCACGATGTGCTCGTTCTCCAGAGAGTGTCGTCAGAGCAGCTCTCTGCATCAGCGAAAGGAGGAGGGAGAGAGGAGGCAAGAAACAGGAGGTAAGCCTCTCCACTCCCCCTCCCCTTCTAGATTCCCTCCCTCTCTCACTATATGTTTCTCTCCCTCAGCGCTCCCCTCTAATCATTCTCCTCTCTCTCTGTCTGCGGATCACACACTCACTTAGGCATACTTACATCACAACTCCCTACACATTAATGACTGCATTAAATACATATAAGTAAGCAGCATGGGACCGTGAGGCAGAGATCTGCTGTCAGACTTCCCATTCAAGTAATTCAAGAGGTTCTTCAGTCGTGAATATACCGGTATACCTCTGTGGACATCAGGCTCTGGCAGGTGCAGGTGGATAGATGGACAGGTAAAAGGGTCATGAAGCAGTAACCACGGCAACATTGCCGGCGTAAGAGCAAAGGGACTCTGCAAGGATGGGATCTCGGCCAAAGCCTCCAAACCTGCAGCAGGAGGAGGTAAGGCTGCTGCATGCTGCCCTGGTGGAGCAGGAGGAGGACGAGGAAGATGAAGAGGGCTCCGAAAAGAGCAGCAGTGACAGCACGAGCAGGGCAGAGCCGGTGACAATGCCCACCTTTGACGTCCCCTATTTTCGCTACATAGATGATGAGGGGACAGAGGGAGAAGAGGAATGGAGCAGCAGCCGCTCTCTGTCCTCTATTGAGGAGGACTCATCAGCTGACTCTGTTGTGTCTGACAGGTACATGGTCGTATCAGGGACCCCTGAGAAAGTCCTGGAGCACTTGCTGAATGACCTAACGCTTGACGAGGACCAAGGGATGACACAGGTCAAAGAGTCAGGTGAGCAAGAAACATTTCTTCCTCGTTTTCTTTACTTTTGTCAGTTTGTAACTGACAAAAATGTATGTTCTTATTATTTTAGAAAGCAAAAACTACAAATCTTTCTATCGTTGTGACTATAGAAATGCTAAGGCAGATCTGACTATAATCTTTTGAGTGTGTCTTTGGGAAAAATAGACTGAAAGAGAGAGAGTAGATGAGAGCCTTCACTTTCCCTTTTACTTTATCCCTTCCCCACCCCTCCATTGTACAGATAAGCTGGGACAGCATCCCCCTCTGGGCATTATTACTTGGATAATCATGTGCTATGATTTAAGTTTAAGTGTGTTCATTTAAAAGCCTTTGACGGAGATAAATGTCTCTCGTATCGTTACAGTGAGGCTGTAAAGGGACTGCATGACATGCAGTCCAGCCTTGCAGCAACAACAAATCAACACATTTCCTCTCATCCAAGCAGGTACTAGATAATGTGACACTGTTGCCAAGGCAGAGGAGACCCTCTGTTACTGAAGCTGGAAAGATAGCTGGATGAGGAATGATGATTGAGAACTGTGAGAAAAAGAGAGGAAGGATACTAGAAAAAGCAGGAACACTAAGGAAAGGAGATGCAGTTTTTTTGGGACATGGAGATGTCAACAGATGATCTCTCATTGGGATGGAGGCAGACTAACTGGAGATCATTATTCATTCTGAAAATGTCCTCTTTGGAGTGCAAGACATATACAAGAGAGTTATATTTTATGTAGAATCAAGTATTTTAATTATTTTATTTAAATATTAAATATAAACTTAAAGATGTCAGAAGTCAGCTAATGGAGAAATAGTTAAGACATTCCATTCTTCCTTCGTTTAGTGCATAATAAATCCAACTGTACCACTTACCTAATTTTCACAGGGCTCAAAAGGGCATTGTGTTATTTATGCATTATTCACCATTATTATATCTTGCAGTGAGTGTACAGTAGTTAATGGTCCATGGGGAGCTGTGAACCAGAGCATGATGGCAAGCGATATCTCAGGGTCAAAGAGAAGAATGAGTCCTGAGGAGCAAATGAGCTGCACTCAGTGATGTTTAATAACCTGACTCCTGCTGGAGTCTTTCTGTGCTGCTGTAAAGGATGTCCTGTGAGGTTCATCTCAACAGAAGCATGACAGTGTGAGATTCCTGACTTTGTCAAAGCAAGATTCATCTGAACATTCAACAAGCTGCTGTGTTATGATCCGTCTCTCAAGGGTGTTACAGAAAATTGATGATTATTGATGTGTTTGTGACTTACATATAATACAGCACATTAAAATGTCATGTTTATCTCATTGTGGTAGCATTTGCTTCCGTATTTACTCAGTATACAACACTAGGAATGCAGAGGAGCTTTCTGTCTTTTTGCAAGAGATGGCACTTTTCTGAAAGCACCACAGGCATGCTTGAGGAAAAGCAAATGTGAACCACTGCAGCAGTCAGTGCTGTGTAGATGTCTGATGTGCTAGTGTTTCCTTAGCATTGTGGTTGGCATTCATAAGTGTTTAATATTGCCTGCTTTCCTGTACCAAATCTCTGAGTGCAGCTATTGATTCTTGCTCTGCACAGATCACTCTGCACACTAGCAGCTCTGAAAAACATGGAACATTTGTGTTGCTAATGAGAGGATGTTCCAGCACTTTTTGGCAATGTACTGTGTGGAGAGATGTTCATTTGTACTGAAAGTGAGAGAATATAAAATATGAACGCTCTTTAAATGCTAAACGGGTGGCTTCTGATGATTACTGAGGTAGTAAGTGACACATTAACATGCAGATTTCAAAGGCTGCATTGATCACTTTTATTGAAATGCAAAAGGCATCGGCAGGGTGATTGACAGGCCTATTGATGTTTTCACAGTACTGACAAGGTAGTTTAGTGAATCAATTGTGTAATTCTGCTGAAAAGGAGACAAAATTTGTTTTGGTTTGTTTGTCTAAAAGCAACATCATATGCAATAGAGATTTTACACTAAACAGCAGTGTAGAAAAAGTTTGTGATTTTTTTAACATTCTAGAATCACTTCTTTGAAACAGGCTGACTAAACATTATATCAAGGAAAATTAAAAATTGAATTGAGTCACAAAACAAACCAAAAGCCTGTTAAATTGTATTTCTGCAGCAGAATTCAAACATAAATGTCTATGTATTTATGAAGCAACTACATTTTATACTAAAGTGCTTAGACTAAATCTTGATCCTGTTTGACAGCCTCTTCTTGTTTCTTCTCTGTTACCATTAAAAACTAAAGAAGTCTAGGTCATAAAATTAAATATTTATTCTGTTTTCCAATTCAAAAAACTCTCAAACTGCACAGCCTGGGGAGTTATATTTAAGCCTTTACTCGTGAAAAAGTGTTTCAGTTAGCTCTAAGAAAATACAGCAGTATGCAGCTGTTTGAGTGAGCAGTACATTGTGTGCGTGTGCGTGTGTGTGTGTGTGTGTGTGTGTGTGCGCACACACACGTGCAAGTAGATACAGTATATGTGAGTGGGTTGTAATCTTTCCTGTGTTGTTTTCTGGCTTTGTGTTATGGTGCATTTTTATGGAAGATGCAAGTGTAACCTCTCATAAGCAGTGAGTGATGTATCCACAGCTGCTCTGCACGGATTAACATAATGATGTCGGGGAGTCCCGTGGACCAGAACGTACACAAAGGCCTCAGGAAGCTAGTGTGAAATTAAAAAGAAAAATTTACAATTCTGGGTGTGAGGCACACTTACAGTGGGGTTGAGAGGAGGTTGGCCCTAATAGGATTTGTAAAGCTTTTTGCTTGTGGCTGGGCATTATTTCTGAGAGTTAGTGCCCTTTTCTTTCATTTTATGCCTCAGACATTTTTTGTGGATATTTTTTATCACAATTTCTGAGGAACAATTTCTGACCATATGTATATGAATAACCAATGACGATTTGATAAGGTATCCTGTAAGGAAGAGATTTTTATGATTTTTGAGGAAAGCTGATGAAGGAAGACTTTTTTTAAATCGTGAAAAATCTTGAAAATGCAACTGTAAATGTGACAATGTAGTGTAAGTCCGTTTAACGTTACAGAAACACTCTAACCTAAGTCAGAAATCATAGAATGGTACAGTGGCAGAAAAATCTGCTTGTAAAAACAATGGCAAGATAGCAGAGCAACATCAGATTGCTTTTCAGTGAGCAAGATAATCACAATGAAAACATTTACTTCATCAGAGGTCAGAGAGAGTCAAATGACACATTAACATTATTGGCTTATCTTCACTGATACAGCCTGCAGTGGCAAATGTGTGAGACCACAGATAATTCTGCTATAGACTGGTTTGAACTTATTGAAGCAAAATGGAAGATTCCTATTTTTTTCACATAAGTCATTATATCAGACTGACCATGAAGAATAGTGTGTGATGAAAGGTTTCTCACTTACTGTTTGCACTCATAACATCTCTGCTTAGTTCTCTTTAACTTAAATTTGACATAAAAGAAGAACTCTCCTTCGCAGTTAATAAAGTGGAATATAAAAAGCTGAAGCCATCACAATTAGTACAGCTCTTCTGTAAGTACAGCTAAGCAGGTATTAATCATACAGTTGCCAAGGTCACTTGGTCAGCTGCCCTCAAGCATCCTGTAGCATAGAATGAACCTCATGACACTATTAATAAAGAACCTTTCAAACACGCACTTCTATTAATCTAAGAGTATCTGAATGTGTCAGCTTCGTGTATGAATGAAGATCCTGCTCCATTTTTGTTAAAAAAATACAATGGAAATCCTAAGAGGTTAAATAAAAGTGACCTACAGTATGTCTGAATAACAGAAGGTCGTCACTTTAACAGTGGCAGTGCTATGTATCTCAAATCTGAAAAAGCTTAAGACTGACTTAATGGGATGTCCATAATTTAAACACATCTTGTGATTCCTCTTATCTGTTTTTCTCGAGTTATAGTAAACATGAAATGTACTTTTTTGCTCATCGTCAATTTTTTTCTTTGCAGATACACTTCTGGATGACTTTCTGCTAACCTACCCAGTGTTCATGTCTACCAGTGATTTATGTCAAGCTCTGCTTGGACAATATCCTTGAACACAAGGGTTTTTATAGAAAGATTACAAAAGACTCACTCATATAGATGTTTTATACAAAAACATTGCTGTTTTATCATCTTAAAGCTGCTCCACTCTACTCAAATTATTCAACCAACAGAGTATTTTGGCACCATTCCTTAAATCTGCATCACACATCATGCTGCACTGTAAACTCTTTCTTTCTGACATCCAACAAGCTCTCCAGCTGAAACCTTAACTAAACCCACCTATTGCACCAAGCGACACAGAGTAAAAGAGGATCGGAAGGAGACTCTGGAGAGGAAACAGAAACTCCTGCACCTGGTGTCACAGTGGATGTCTCTCTGCAAAGACTTCCTGAGAGAAGATGAGCATGTCAAGCTCTTCATGAAGGTTGGAAACACTGTGCAAACGGAAAAGGGTGGGAAAGGGTGTGGGGCGAACTTTGTATGGGAGAAATAAAAATTGACATTTCCTTCCAGACTCTGTATCGTTATGTACTGGATGATCTTTATGAGCACCCAGCCCTGGAGAGGGATGTGGGGGAGCTGCAGAAACTCTACCAGCTGCATCACAGACAGTGAGTGATTATTTGATCACTTTGTTCCTCATTCATTGTAAATATAAATAGATTACTGTAATTCAAAGCAGACATACTTTAATGGAAAAACTGATGATCAAGTCTGGGCATGGACAGTATCTAGTAAGATCTTCAACTGCTGGAGGTCTAAAAGCAGAGATGCAAGCTGTTGCAAATACAAAGAGAGGGTTTCTTCTCAGCTTGGTGTCTTTCTTTAGATTCTCATCAATGAATCCATTCAGAAATTGAAAGGAATTACAGTGTTCTGAGATGGTATGCATATGAAGGTCACCAAGTTCTTTATCCCAAATGTCCTAAACTGTGGATATACAAGAATTTTGAGAAATAAGTCATCAGAAATGTTTTCCATGAGAAAAAGAAAATTAACGAATGAAGCACAAAGAGCATGCTCGTACTTTTTGTCCCACCACTTGTTTACAAGGCTCTGTTTCTAGCCAGCTGACTGTGAATGGTGCCAAACACATGAGCACAATTGGAAACACAGTGATACCCATCAGTATGGCTTTAGACTTGTTGAGTAATAAAGTCATTATGCAACATTCTGAATATACTATAGAGTATTAGTACAGTCAGTTAGAGTCAAATGAAGCTCCTGTGCTCTACTCTGCATGCTGTTCAAGGCACATGGTACAGATATCAATAAATAAATGTGCATAAATGTAAGTAAATAGAGAGATACGGGCTGCATAATCATGTACATCTATACAGTGTGTGCACATATCCAAACTGCTTCATAATTGCGCACACCATTTCTAAATATTTTTTAAAAGAAATTGAGGTCATCACTTAAATTGATCATAATAATGGACAAGCAGAGGTATATTCATTAAAAACAATTTATGTATTTCTTCTACATTAAACAGACCATGTGACCAAACACTTCACTGAATTTTGACATTGGTCTGTTCTATTGTGCTAAATGTGTAATCTTTGCTTAGCTCCAGCTCTTGGTTTAATAAAAATAAGCATCACGATGCTTTTTGATGAAACAAGCGTGAGTCACCAGACGCACTGCCACACCCATGTGCCCCTTCCCCTTCATCAGCCTCTAGTCACACCATCTCCCCTGGGGCTGCTCCAGCCCAGTGCCCATTAAAACCAGTGCAGATGATTCAACCTGACCCTGATGCTGTTAATCTTACTGTGTCTTTTTCATGTTTATATGCACAAAGGGAAATCAACGACACCCACTCTTTCAAAGCAGTGGATTTTGTGTGGGTGTTAGCCACTGACATACTCTTCTATTTATGAGCTTTTCACAATCAGTTTTCCCAAGGGGAGGAGAAGGTTGACTGCTTCGTGGCAATCTGCTACTGAGGGAAAAATGTGTCATTTTTTAAATAAAGAAGCCTCCCATCAATTTCCATCTGGCCTTAGTGCAAAATGAAGAAAACCGTATTTTCTTGCGTTCTCTAATCATGTGCCATTATATTGCACTGAACCCATCGACAGCCACAGTACCTCTGTTTTTTGAGAAGTAAAAGAGTGAGTTAGGTCACAAGCACTGTTTTGACATGATAGGGGAAATCAGCTTTTTCATTAGTGCAGGGCTGCTGCAGAGGGGATCCCTGTAGGCAGGCTTTGTGCCAACATGCCTTTTGTGATGCAGAGCCCAGTAAAAGCTAAGGGAAGATAATGGACATGGGGCTATCCATCAAGCTAGGACCAACCCAAGAGAATAGGTGGATTAAATGAAGGTATCACATTGGAAGATCTAAAATCTACTAAGCACTCTAATTTTTCCTTGTCACCAAGCTTAAATAATGGACTGAACACAGCAAATGAGTATACATGTATTCCTTTTACTTTAATTATAGAGTGCGTGAAGGGTTAAGTTGTTTTTGTACTACAAATAACTGCAGCCCAAGGAAAATTGACAAAGAACAATGATTATTTTTGTGCATGTGTAAGCTCATGACAGCCCACGTCACTGATTAGTTTCTTCTTTTTTCCAGTACTGTGGACGAAAATTCCCCTCAAAGAAAGGTAAGTGAACAACATAAAGAGTTAAAGGATTTTATCCTGACAGAGTTAGCTGTCCTGCTTGACATTTCGTGTGCTGAGGTTATTGTACTCACATTTCCTCCGAAGGACATTGTTCTGCTGTTCCCCTTAAATGCATGATGTTCTCAGGCAGTATGAATGTGTGTCAAAATTCACGCATTTCCCCTTTTTCAGACCAAAGCACTTTTCCACCAATTGAGTCTGAAAGAGAACGGGCTCCAATCCAGGGGAACACAGAGGGAAACCAGGGAAGGTAAGCTGTTAAAAAAAGCTTCATTCTTCACACATTCCTCCCATCATACGTTATTTCCAAAGTAACTATAAGGAGACTTTTAGTCTGAACTGGAGAACAATGGGAATCTTTCCAGAGAATGAGTGAAATATTTAGAAGTGAAAATTCCTGACTTATGACATATAATAATGAGATTAAACTTATACAACACCTTTAAAAAACAAGGTTACAGAGTGCTTTAGAATGAAAACATATAGTGAAAGCAGCCAAATGGTAAGATATTAGCAAGATAAAAATGTTACTTTTTTAATTTGTTCTTCTTTTATAAGGCAAAATGTTCCAAATTAAAGAGAAAAGGAAGGACATGATTTGACTGTTTTAATCAATGAAAACCTGCATAATCTTTACCCTGCACTGCACACAGTTGGTTGATTAGTGGGCAGCTTCCCAAGACCCCTGGGGGGCCCAGAATCTCTGGGGTCACTGGATTTTGTGGTGCGGTCAATAGAGGAATGGGGGGGTGTCAAATCTCCTACACTATTTGGACAAAAGTATTAGACTGCCTACACATTACACTTACAGGAGCTTTTGTGATATCCTATTCTAAATCCAGAGTCATTAATATTTGTTGGTACCCCTTTTGCAGCTATAACAGCTTCCAGTCTTCAGGGAAGCCTTTTTACAAACTCTGGCCAAACTCAGGCTCGTCAATCAGACTGCCAGATGGAGAAGCATGATTCATCATGCCAAAAAACATGTTTCCACTTCTCCAGAGTCCAGTAGCAGCCACTCCATCTGATGTTTGGCATTGTGCTTGGTGATGTAAGGCTTGCATGCAGCTGCTAGGCCATAGAAATGCAGTTTTTGTACTGATGTTAACGCCAGAGGAGGTCTGGAAGTCTGCAGTTAATAAGTCAGCGGAGCATTGGTGACTTTTATACACTATATATGTGCCTTAGCACTTGGCGACCCTGCTCTGTAACTTTACATGGTCTGGCACTTCACAGCTGAGTTGCTGTGGTTACTTAACGCTTATACTTTGCAATAATACTGTTTACAGTTGTTCGTGAAATATCTAGGAGGCAAGAAATTTCACAAACCAACTTGTTCTTTTACAAAAAGACTGCAGACTGCATAAATAGGAGCTTGATTTTATACAAATGTGGCATTGGGACTGAATGGAATACCTGAATTCAATGATTAAGAGGTGTCCCCCAATATTTTTGTCTATGTAGTGTACATGAGCCACAGTATATCACAACCTAATTAAACATTTTTTTTCTCTTTTTCAGTGCTATGCCATGTGTATATAACTATGGACTCATACCTAAGTATGAGGGTCCATTCTGGGGTTCTGGCCCAGGAGTTGGTGCAGGCAGTGTCAGAAAGGATGGATATATCCCAGGAGGAGCTAGTACTTGTGGCTGTCACTTATCCTGGAGGTAAATACCTCTTTAACTAACTGGCTATAGACTATCCCCACTTAAATGCTGCAAGATAACAGGCATGGTGCCACAAAGCAGTTGGGTATTGCTTTCCATCAGAGCACTGAAGGGCAGATCATTGATATGAAGGACATATGCAGAATGATAACAGCAATGCCTTCAATATTTAAACTTAGAATAAACCAAGCTTGTCACTACAATAACACTACAACATTATAATTTAATGACAGAGTACAACCAAGTGCAACTATGAGACTTGCAACAACTCAATGTAAATGCAAATCTGTGACAAATTAAAGGAAAGACCTACGTAAAGTGTTTCAGTGAGGTGCTGGGTCATCACGTGCTACTAGAATAGCTTTAACATCACATTAATTATCCGAGTCTCTGGAACTCCACTGCGGTGACTCTTCTAAAAGATATTTCTCACTTGGTGTTTTGATGATGGTGGCGTGTTAGACTATTCTCTAAGACATTAGTCCAAAGTCTATTATAGGTGTTTAATGACTGTGAAGGCCACAGCATGTGATTTGAGTAATCTTTCATATTCATCAAGCTCTTCTTCTGTACAGAAAAGAGCATTCACATCGAGCTTCATCACAGGATAAAATTTATCACTCAGAAGAAGTTTGTACTGATTTCAGCAATCCTTCCTTCGAAGGAGAGAAGAGAACCCAAGTCATACCAGCAAATTCTCCTTTAAAGTTTATTTTTTCTCACAGTGTGTCACATTTGAAGCATAGTTCTATATTTATTTCGATATTGAGCCCAGATGGGAATGTGCGAGATTCCAATCAACATAACTGACTTCGATGTCTCCCCAGTTTAAAGGGAGAGCCATTTACAGTCAAGCAATATCAACTCAGTATCTGTTATCAGTGACTAAAGTGTCAGGCTACCTCAAAGTGGAGCCTGGCACAGAGAGTCTTATCTCTAACCAATGATAGCTAGTTACATACTGCCAGACAGATTTTTAATGGTATTCTGCAGTTTGTGATATGTTTTCCTCCCTGCAGGTAGACTCCTCTTGCAACCTCAGGACAGAGTTTTCTCCAATTCTTTACGGTCGATGGGGAGGCTGCACGCATGCAGGAAAGACCTCGGTGAAATCCTGGTAGGAGTAATATTGTATTCTGTCATTTTAACTTAAATACAGATTTTCTTTAGTGTAGAGATAATATATTCTACTAAACAAATAATAATAAAGGCTGCAAAAGGACTGTTATTTTTTTTAGTATTATATGAAATCCACAGATAAATGCCTTCAGTCTAAATGTTTTAGTCAGTCTTCAGGACAGTATGTTTTAAAAGAAATACTTAATATTAATATTGTTTTCTCTTCATAGAACCCCTTCACAGATAACTCAGAGCCAGAGCAGAGGACAGCTCACATGCTGAGTTTAAACACATGGGATGTAGCTGTTGCACTCACTGACTTTGACTGGACAATTTTTGACTCTGTGCATGAGGTTTGTCTCATAACTTGACTCTAAATTGTGTCTAAATGGTTAAAAAAACACACAGACACACACACACACACACACACCAGACATGGCCGATTCTGCACATCTACTCAGTAATTGTTGCTCTTTTACAGCAAGAGCTGGTCTACTTTACCTGCAACCGCCATGCCAGCAGTAACCACACAACAGCTTTAGAGCTCCTGCTGCAGAGATGCAATGACATCCAGCTGTGGGTGATGACTGAGGTGCTGCTGTGCCCAACACTCTGCAAACGGGTACAGCTCATCAAGAAATTCATAAAGATTGCTGCCCAGTGAGTACCTTTCCTTACATGCCATTCCAGTGTGTTAGGAGATTTTCTGATGGAGCATTCACTCTAACTTCTCACACTGTTAGTCAAAACTGCAGCATTTCAGCTTTATGGTGTAAGGTTTTGTATGGGCATACTGCACCCTCCAGTGGTATATCAATAAACTACATCTACGTTTGTGAGGTCAATCGTGCCCTGAAATGTAACTGAATTGTATGCTTTTTTTGTTTTTAGCTGTAAAGCACTGAGGAATCTTAACTGTTTCTTTGCGATCATAATGGGCCTGAACACATCAGCTGTGAGCCGCCTCAGTCAGACATGGGAGGTTGGTTTGTTTTGCTTTGTTTTTACGGAAAATCTTTTACATCTGTACCACCTGTATAGTTATAGCTGCAGTATTTGAAAGCATCTCTTATTGCCTCTGCAGAAAGTTCCTGGGAAATTCAAAAGGCTGTTTTCAGAGCTGGAGACGGTTACAGTAAGTCTATTCAGTGCAGAACTAAGGCAAAACACATTCACATTCATGCACAATGTAACTGAGGAATACAATGCCAAACAGATGCTTTTAATTTCTAAACATCAGGCAAAACATCAGGTGCTTTAGATCATCATTAGTTTCTAACAAAGCGTGCATGCACAGGCACACACATTCACCCCAAGAGGATAAGACTCGTTCATTTTAAAAATGTCTTCACAGGATCCCTCACTAAACCACAAGGCCTACAGGGACTCCTTCAAGAAGATGAAGGCTCCAAAGATTCCCTTTCTTCCTCTGCTACTGAAAGGTGTGCTCATTATTCTGTCACACCAGTTTCCCCACTCTGGGAGTATACTGAGATATTTCTGTCAAGTCAATCTGACATATAAGAACAAACCTATTAGTGAATATTAAACAATAATGTCCATGTCCTTCAGATATTACATTCATTCACGAGGGTAACAAGACGTTTCATGATAACCTGGTCAATTTTGAAAAGCTGGTAAGTTTGTGCATTTTTATAGCGCTGCATGCTTCAACACAGAATATAGAATTTTATGTTTAAAGATGCCTGTGTCCTTATCCATTTCCAGCACATGATAGCAGACATGGTGCGGCTCATCCGACAGTGTCAGAAAGATCACATGGGTCAGTAGTTAGATGAATCATTACAAATTTTTTTACATACTTAAAACCAATGATTAAACAGCATTTTCAACAAAGTTAATAAAACATCAATATTTGTATTTTCCAGGCAAAAAACAAAATAAGTGAGCAAACTCAGTTACATTTAGGATCATTTTAATATGTCTCATTGTTGTACTTGACTTGATCGGGGTGATCTGAAATGCCTGAGAAAATGTGTTTGCAATGCTTTACATTATTCAGTACAATATTTTTCAAGTTGAAAAAGCTGACTTGAATCGGTGCGGTAAATGGTTTTGAATTTATTTCAGGAAATGTTCTAACACAGAAGAGCAGCTCCGAGGTGCGAGCCTACATTGACTATCTTCATATCATCGACAATCAGCAGACTCTGTTTGAGCTGTCACACAGACTGGAGCCTCGTGCTTAACAAAAAACTGCTGTGACTCTTCTTCCTGCTGTGTCATATTGCCAAGGAACAACCTATTGTTGACTCATCTATCTCTCAGGACTCAGTCACCTATCACAGGAAGGCTGCATGGTCCTGACCAACCACAGGAGGGAGCTATTCAATCAGGAGATTAGTCTTCAGAGACAGAAACAGGCAACAAAAAGATACAGATTCATAACGTGAATTTTTAAGCACCTAAAGCAAACTGTAGAGCTACAGTGTCAGCAATTTAACCTCAACTTGTGGTAAAAACAAGAGACACAGGTTGACAGGTGTAACATTGGTTTAACAATGGCACACTGCAATGAACAGTTGCCTTTGTGGAGAATCAACAGCGTGCAAAAACAGTGGGTTTGGAGGTGAAATGTTTACTACAAAGCTACAACAACAGATGTGTGTGAGAACTCCTGGGGTCACCTTAATAGCCTTTTTGTGAGCTTTCAGCACACCACAAAGCAACTGAGATCATTAGAAGGCTGGTTCTGGTTTTGTTTTTTTGTTTTTTTAATTTCACGCAGTGTTAAGACAGCTACTGATTTTGAAACACCATCTACAGATGCTGGCAGTGGAAGTTACTCCATCAGATTTAACCAAAGAATTTTCAGCTAACAGGTCCTTTATACACACTTCTGTGCACTCAGAGTTCACCAGAATCCACACATCCTCTTGGAAAGATACAACACGTGTTTTTCCCCATGTAAATTAATAGAGTGTATTCACAACAGCTGATATCTTACTAAATCAAGATGAAAGAAACAGTCAAAAAATGGTTAAATATTTTCATATATCATTTTTATGTGAACTTTTTTCATTGATTTTATTATTTAAGGTGAGACTTTACACAGTGCAGATTGTATTAACGCTGGGAACTATAGAAGAATGTACAGTATACTTTAATTTGCCGGTGTGCTATAATTGTGTATGTTAGTGCCGAATCCCTTGAAAATAATAGCCTTTCAAATTAATCATAATTGTGCTAATCATGTTTAAAGTAATGGCACAAGGATCTACATGTAGTTTAGCTGTGGACAATCAGCTAAGTTCACATTCAAACACAATGCAGTGTCTTTTTTTCTGAGACATAGTTTTGATTTGTTGCAGTTTGGAGATGGACTTGTTCCCTTATTGTACCCAGACTAAAAGAATTTAGCATTTGAAAAACATTTGATCTTTTTTAAATCCTGGTAAATTCATGGGTAGACAATTTTGAAGAAATACTTGTTTTATTACATTTCTGAGTGGCCTGTTCATTCAAGTGAAGAGCAATAGCAAAATCAAATATTATAGCACCTTCTGGACAAAAATAAGTAGAGAAAGAAGACAAAAAACAGGAAGCCATTTGCTTGTGTGCATGGTGTAGTAACACTACTGTACTGTACAAGTTTTAAGATGAAGTATTTGGGTTTTTTTTTGAGTTATATGGTCTTGTGAAACTCACTCGTGCCAGATTAGGTCAGGCGAATTTAAGTATTTGTGAAGTGTGTACATAGAATTTTTCTTTATGTTCTACCCAGCTGTATATTTTGGATTTTAAAACCCACATTTATCATGGAGAGAACATGCTTTAGCAGTATCTTATTTTGAAATCCATTTTATTATCAACAATGTACAGGTGATTCTATTTATATTGTGTATATATATATTGAAATACTGGACACTAATAGTTATTTATCCTAGAATTATTTATTTGCTCTTAAGATACTACTTAGGATATTTCTCTTTGATGCTTTATTTTCCTTTGTTTTTGTTATTTTGTATGCTCTGCTTTTGGCAGGTCTGCATGAGATGTCAAACCATGGACTGACCACTTGTGCCAGCTGGGCATGTATTAAAATATTTTTCATCGTCATGAAGTCGTTATAAAGATATTGTTGGTAATTCAAAATAGGCAAAGGGTACTTTCTGACACCAGCAATGCTCTGATTAGGAAGGTCGGAAGTTACCGCAGCACAAAATATTGTAAGTTACATACTTTTCATGTCAAAGTGAAAACTCCTCAAAACATAAAAGTAGAAAGATGCAAAATGAAGCATTGCAATTACATAACACAATACACAATATGAAATGTAACTCTTGGTTATTCAAGTCGTTTATATTATCTGACTTCTTGTGAACTGTAGTTTCAAACAATGAAGACTCACACGTACGTGAATCATGGTAATGTAATAATAGAATGTGTATAGCTATCGGAAATGACGGGGAGTTGGTGAAAACGTGCACGAAAAAGAAGGGGGTTTTGATAAAACAGATTTTATAACCTATATGCATACTAAAGAAAAAAAAACACAGATGCCAAGCATTTTAAAATTAATCATTTTTATCTAGTCAATGACCAGTACTACTGCTAATATTAAGTGTGGGATAATTTAATGAACGAAAACCCCAAGAAGGTGACACGTAAACTCTGGATGTAAAAATTGTTCTGCCATTCATGGACCTCAAACATGATTTTAAGCTTTTGTTAGTTTCTGCAATGTAACAGACTTAACAATGTTATGCATAACAATCGATCTCAGCTTTGCAACCCAAAACATTTTCTTATATATGCAAAAATTAATATCACAGCTAGTCGACTAATGATGATAAAGCAAGCTCTCTGGTTGTGAGCAGCTCTTTTATTTTAAGGCTCCATGGAGCAGATACATTATGTACAATTAGGTCAATAAGTTTTGGGACAGAGATTTTTATGGGCGATTTTACCTCTGTACAGCACCACAGTAGATTTTAAATCAAACAATCAAAAATTCTTTCAGCTTAATTTAAGAGGTTTACTAAAATAATTTAGGAATTTCAATGATTTTAATACACAGTCCCATTTTCAGAGGCTCAAAAGCAAAGGGACATTTGATTGTCAAGCAGTTTTGAGGCTAGGTGAAGCCTGTTCTCTTGCTATTCCAGAACAAACTAACCAGATGGAGTTGATTCTAAGTGTTAAACTTGCATTTGGTAGCTTTTCACTTCAACTCTCACTGTGAGGTCCAAAGAGTTGTTGATGCAAGTGAAGGATACCATTTTTGGGCAACCCCCCCCCCAAAATAAACCTATCTGAGAGATTATAAAAAATTGTTAGTAGGGGCTAAAAACATTTAATCATTCCTAAAAAGAAGGAATGCACTGGACAGTTCAGCAACACCAAAAGGTCTGTTAGACCAAAGAAAAGCATTAAGGTGGATAATCACAAAATTCTGAACTTGGTTAAAAAAATTCTCACAATATCTGGCCAAGTCAATAAAACTTTTGAGGAGGTAGATGTGTTGTCAAATTCTACAGTCAAGAGATGTCTTCATAAATGTAAATATAGAGCATTTACAAGGTACAAACATCTGGGTATGTTCAAGAACAGAAAGGCCAGATTAAATTTTGCCAGAAAACATCTCATTCTGGGGAAAAAATCTTTGGCCAGAACAAAATGAACTTGTACCAAAATGACGGGAAGAGAAAAGCATGGAGAAGAAAAGGAGCCGTTTACGATCTGAAACATACCACATCCCTGCTACACATGGTGGAGACAATATTACGACACAGGCATCTACGGTTGCCAGTGGAAATAGGTCACTAGTGTTTCTTGAAGATATGACTGTCAATAGGAGTAGCAGGATGAGCGCTGAAGTGGACAGGGCTATCAGAATCAGAATCCTTTATTAATCACACGTGGGGAATTGTTTGCTCAGATTCAACCAAATGCTTCAAAACTGACTGGATGGCGCTTCATGGTGCAAATGGATAGTGACCCAAAGCATACTGCAAAAGCACTCCAAGAGTTTCTTAGGGAAAAATTCATAAAGAATGTGATATTCTTCAATGGTAAAGTCAGTCATTTGATCTCAACCCAACAGAACAGCTTTTCAGTTACAAGAAAAAATTGAAGGTTAGAGATATACAAATAAGTAGAAATTGAAGGCAGCTGCAGTAAAGGCCTGGCAGAGCATCTCAAGGGATCTGCAAAGGATTTTCATGCAAGTATTAAAAGCAATCTATATATTTAAAATTTTATTAGTCTGTCCCATTACTTTCAAACCTTTGCAAATGTGGGACTATGTATAAAAAACAATATAAATTCTTGAATAGTTAGTGCAATTATTTTTAAGTCTGCACATCAGTCACAGTTTGACTGTTTGATTTACAATCCCCTGTGACAGTGTAGAAAAAAAACTGTCATTTTCTCCAAATTTATGGACCTAACTACAGTATATATGTAAAAATGAATATCACAAACATCACTCAGAATCTCTAGTTGTGGCAGTTCTTTTATTTTATGGTTCCATAAGGCAAAGACATTATATAACTTCTCTATAACATTTTTAGGTTATTTGTAATATTGCAGGAAACTAAGTGAGGTTTCACATTTTCCTGCATGCTTATATTTTTTTTTGACAAAAAACCCTCACATCCAAACACAGTGTCTTCTTTTGGTGCTGTGAGGCGGAGGGGTGACCCGGATGCCCTTTCTGACTTTTAACCAGGTGTCCTGCTTGGCCTTTAACATGACTTATCTGTGGCACGACCCCTGCTGAGCTGGCCCCGTACCCTGCCATTTCCTCCCAAACATTACGAGCACTGTATCATTTCCCTGTCACCAAATGACTGGCTAGCTGCTGTGGCATGTTAATAGGAGGAAGAGAAAGCAGATGAAGAGAAATTAAAGGAAGACTGGTGCTTTATACCCCCCACCCCATGCAAAACAATGCACAGAATCAATCCTCCAACCTCCATTCGTCTGTCTACAGCCACTTTGGCTGCAGGGAGAAATTAAGAGCAACACAGCAGTTATTAGTGTTGAAGAAAATCTTATTTGAGAAGATGAGAGTGCTGATTTGACGCCTCCCTAACCCCACTCCCCGTCAGAAAAAAAAAAAACACTGCAATTTAGTCACAGTAGTTTGTGCATCATAAGGTTATTTTATATGGCACCTGACTTGTTTCTCCCTCAGCATATTATCACCGCGAAAAACTGTAAAATTATGTTGAAAAAGTCTAGTTTTAATAATAAATGTAGCTAACCTAGTATCTCCTTTAAAACGTAGTGGCTCTGTAATAAAGTGTTTAACCCATTTGCCTTATGAGTGAAAGGTCCCTGGTTCAATTCCATGTGGGGATACATGCACCTCTCACCAAGGAAGGGTTGCATCAGGAAGGGCATCAGGCGTTAATACCTCTGCCAAATTACCAATACGAATTAATCCACTGTGGCAACCCCTTGGGGAGAATACAAGGGAGCAGCCGAAGGTACCATCTCCTTTAACACATATTTTCAGTTTCAGTTTTAAAAAATACCTAATTTTTTTCTCAGTGTAGTACATGATCTTAACCTTGACCCCACTTCAATGTACCTCTAACAAACATTAAACTTCAAGTAATATCTATCAACTAAAAAAGAAAAAAAGCGTTTAATATGGTTAAGTTAAATCTATCTATCTATCTATCATCTATCTATCATCTATCTATCTATCCATCCATCCATCCATCCCTTCAGTGTGGATTCATGATCACAAACTTTAATCTGAGTTTTCAATTAAACTTGATCATTAAATTAGTTTCATATTATAACATTTTAGACAAGACAGCTGTTTCTATTTTTTTTTAACCATTTGGTTTACATTAGGTTGTTCAGATGTTAACAGAGAGCTGAGACAGATAAAGGATGGGTAATCTAATGTGCTGCTTTCTCATACAAAGCTATCAGTGTCTTTCAGTAGGTTTTTCCAACAGGCTCAGCTGAATGAATTACACTAGTCTGTTAGTATTCTGCCTCTGCAGTACAAAAGGTCAATGTCAAATGCACCTCATTTAAAAGTCAATAGTAACCATGCACATCATCTCCTGGGAATTCTGTCCAGGAACCCTCCAGACAGCATTGTGTATCATTCAGTTAGTAGAGGGCAGCCAGAGAGCTTTTTTAATCTTGACCTTCCAATAAAATATGCTCCCCATCCAGAATTACATGGTCTAAAATGGAGACATAAGCTCCCAACAAATCATGCCCAGACTCAAGGGAGATGTTCAACAGCGTAGGACACACACACAACAGGTTCAACGCTGGCTAAGCATGTATCTCTACTGACTTATTTTCTTCTTGAGTTTTAGCTAAAACATGCAGTATCGACACACTTTGATATCACAATTATAAATAAAAAGAAAAACAAGATTAGAAGTGTTGTACTGTTTCTATCTTTTACACTGGTAAATATAAGTAAACAGTAAAATTATAGAAATAAGTGATCCAGTACTGTTAAAAATATACCTTTTGTTTACACTGCAATAATAATTAAGCGCCATTTCCATAACATTTCTCACAGACGGCAACAATGCCATTCCATCCACAATCCACTTGGCAGCCAGGTGTTTGGTTTAGCAGCGGACCCACATTGCTGTCTGCGGCACACTGAACATTCAAAAGTGTTTTTGATCTTCTGCTCATCCGCAGGAATAGTTCTACTGTACAGCAACAGCATGGCTGGCTTCAGATCTGTCAACAAAATCCAAACCACTGGCTGCACTCGCAAACAGTTAAGGTCAGTTTAGATTTTGCCAGATAACATCTAAAAAAGCCTGCTTATTTTTGGAAAAAAGATCCTTGGACAGATGAAACCAATATAAACTTGTAGCAAAATGATGGGAAGAGAAAGGTATGGAGAAAGAAAGACACAGCTGTGATCCGAAGCACACCACATCATCTGTCAAACAGGGTGGAGGCAATGTTATGGCATGGAACTGGGTCGCTAGTGTTTTCTGATGATGTGACTGCTGATAGAAGTAATGGAATGAATGCTGAAGTGCACAGGGCTATACTCTGCTCAGATTCAGCCAAATGCTGCAAAACTAATTGGATGGTGTTTCACAGTGCAAAAGAAATCCAAGTGTTTCCTAAGGCAAAGAAATGGGATATCTTCACTGGCCAAGTGAGTCACCTGATCTCAAACCAATACAGAATGCTTTTCAGTTACTGAAGACAAAAGTGAAGGCAGAGAGACCCACAAACAAGTGGAAAGTGAAGGCAGCTGCAGTAAAGGCCTGGCAGAGCATCTTAAAATAGGAAACAGCATTTGGTAACCTTCATGGGTTCTAGATTGCAGGGAATTGCTGACTGCAAAGGATTTTCATCCAAGTACTGAACATAATCCATAGTTTTAAAATTGTGTTACTCTGTCATATTACTTTTGAGCCTCTGAAAATAGGGACTATGTTTAAAATGGTTGTAATTCCTATAGAGTTCATTCAGTTCATTTGTCCCTTGAATTAAAGCTGAAAGTCTGCACTTTGATCATAATTTGACTGATTTAAAATTCCATATGGCAGTGTACAGTAGCAAAATTATAAAATTTTTCCCAAAGTAACTATCTAACTGCATATGTAAAAACTAACATAATTAACATAACATTTCACACAGACAGCAACAATGCCACTCCAGCTACAATCCACTTGGCAGCTGGGTGTTTTGTTCGGAGGTGGAGGGTCCATACATATGTAGGCCCGCGTTGCTTTGTGCGGTACACTGGACACTCAAAAGTGTTTTTAATGTCCTGTTCCTCTGCAGGAACAGCTCTAACGTACAGCACCGGCATGGCTGGTGTCAGTTCCCTCAAAACCGCCTCGGAGATGACTCCAGACTGAGTGTCCCAACGTGCTCCTACGACACAAGACATGTTGCACTATAGATCTGAGTGATAATACTTACGAGATGATAATTTTGGCAAGACAAGGGAATTAAAATACTTTCAAACACTATATAATTTTAATCAATACAGCAGGATTTATTGCATGGATTGTGGGGTTAATCAAGTCTGACCTTCCATGTAGAGTCCATGGATGTAGGCTCCTTCCCGTGGAGGATGACCAAAGTCCTCTTTCATCTTCTTTGTTACATCCACAGTCAGAGTCATCTTGTCCAGTGGCCACTGATTTTTGTGAGCAATACTCTGCAGCACAGCTGTAAAATATGGCTCTGCATGTTAATATTTCTGGTGTACATATCATACCAGTAAATCACCATGATCACCGAGGCCTCACCAGTGAGAAAGGACTGAGGATTAAAGAGCCCTGAAAGCCAAACAACTGCAGGTAGAACAAAGTCTTGAGTCCAACTGTCTAGCTCATGACAGCTAGATATTAGATCATTCAACCTAAAAACAAAATTCAATATTTAACAACAAGGAATTCATGGAAGCTTTTACAGAGTTTCTACAATGAATTTTTTTACATGGTGGGTAAAAAATGCTGATTTAGACATTACCATTGTGCCAGTGTTTTAGTGGAGGGATAAGCCAATCTGGCCCATGAATCTGGGACAAGTTCACTGAATAGTGCAGACTGCAAAGTCTCCATACTGGAAGAAAATGTGAATTTACCCTGAGGACAGGGAAATTGTCTTTAATGTTACAATAACGGCAAGATGACAAAGTGTTCAGTTAGCAGTATGGACTGTACCTTTAGACCAAGATCCAGCTCATGAAGGGACTTCCTTATTTCTGCTAACAGAACATTCATGCGTTCACATTCCTGAACGCAAACTAAGGTGTAAGGGTTTCGTTCTGTTGTCTTTGCGATAATCTCTGCCATGTTATACTCCTCGGGAAGCTTGTCAAGGATGTCTTCAATTATTGATGTGACCTGAGAAATACAATAAACAGGGTTAGGAATAAAAGTAGGTTTATACTCTCAGCAGTTTTCCCCTGGAATGATTCTTTCTGCCTCCACACCTTCTCCTCTGTGCTTTGAGCTGTTCCTTCTCCTCTGGAGGAGGTCTGTGGCTGCAGTTCCAGCAGAGTCTTTAAGAGGTTCTCTGAGGTGACAGTGAGGCACTCAAGCTCAGCATTTGGATGGAGGCCATACAGAGTGGGGTTTTCAAAAGGGAGATGCTCATTAATGTAACTATGGTAGCCAATGTAGTCCAAGAAACCAGAAGGAGCCAAAAACCCAGGACACAGATAGAACTCCACTTCAAACTATGAATTGAACAATGAGAATGCAAAGAAACAAAATATTTAATATTCCCAAGATAAAATTGCATGTAAAGTGAAGCCTGTGTGTTCTATAATTTAAAATCATGGACATGAGCACATTCACAAGCCTTTTCTGCACCCACAGCAAAACATGCTTATTCATGTCTGATTTTTCTAAATGCTTCTTAGGAGAAAAAAAAACATCTAAAGCACCACTTAGTTTTCAGTAGGAGTGATAGAAGTGAATGACAAAAAGACATGTTAAGAATAAAAAAGTACCAGATAATCACTTAATAAAGTCCGTTTTTGTGTGCCTTGCACAATCAAAATTTGGTACACTGTGTAGGGAAAAAAAAACTTACACTGGTTATAAGTGAAAAGCTGCAGTTTAGTATCAGATCCCAAGGGGGCACCATTTACTTTGACAACACAAAGATATTGAATACAGCTATGCAGATATGCTTTACCGTTTCTTATTATAAAACTGAACATACCCAAACTTAAACGTGTGTATCCAAATTAATGAGTAGATGGCAAAAAACTTTCGAAACTTTTATTGTTAAGTGAGATTTAATGAATTTCAAATGTCATAGTTTAGTTTAAAAAACAAAACAAAGCACAAACAAAACAGAACACCACTGACTTACCATTTTAGGATGCATTAGCTCTTGTAGATAAGTTTTACACAGTCTTCTATCCCAGTCATCAGTAATGTGTCCCCCGTACATGATTTCTCCAAACAGATAACGCAAGTCTTCCCAAGGCACCTGAATGGACTATAACAGACTTAGTTGACTAAAAACACATTGCAAATATGAGACAAGAATGTATCTTCTTAAACTCTGGAGAGGCTGTAGGGTAATTAAACTCATTTCCAGGATTTCTTTAAGATTTCAGAAACATTAATTAACTAATTTATGGCCCAGTTAAAGAGACATTTTTCATCTTTCTGCTATATACAAAAGCATCTTTGAAACTTAAAGCAAACAACTTCTGAGACAAGCTATTTTATATAATGATAACTGTAGTGAAACATAACAAAATTATGTTTCTTATACACACAGATCTAAAGTATGACAAAAGAGTCTTTTCCTCAGCAGGAGATTATGATCTGTGAGGGTGAAGGAGGAAGAAAAGAAGCTGTGATTCATAACAAATTACAAAAGCTGTAGGTTCACAATCATTTGTACCTGTATTGTTTTGCAAATTGCTTCCTTCATCAGCTCTAATTGCAGTGATCACTTATGTAGCGTTGTGAACTGTCACATTGGCTGCATGTAATTACATTTAGGATAACGCTTCATTGCCCTCCTAATGAATTCTCTGTATACGCACATACAGGTTACTGTTTGGTTAACATAATGAAGGACATTCGTTTTTGGAGGGCAGAATACCTAGGAGACATAATTGGTTATGACCAGAGTAATAGGAGTTCTAAGAGCAATGCATTAGCAGTTGTGAGGGGTGCAGCACCCTAAGAATGGATTTTTTGTCTTCACGAAATAAAGCTAAATTATAGGTTGTGTGGTCATAGTTATAAGAAAAGAAATAAGAAAAAAAAGATGGGAATGAACATTTTTCACAAATAACAGTGGAACAAAAGATTTCAATAAATAATTGGAGACACTGCACAGTAATTCAACATTACTGTCTGGTAGAAATGCCACTGCAAGTACCATTATCATTATAAATTTACACGGCTAAGAAGGCAGTTTCAAAAACAAATAAAAAGTTTTATTACATGAATATAAATATAAATTAAAATAAATAAAGCTCAAAATGTCAGTTTAGCTTAAAAAATAGTGCTAACATACTTTTGTGTTGGTCTCTAAGTAGTTGTACAAGACGCTGGCTGAGATGGTCAGATCCCCTGTGCTGAAGGGGTAGCTGTGGTTCCAGCCTTGTGGGCCAAACTTACGGCGCTCTGTAACACAGGAATGAAAGAAGCAGAGGGAGAAGAGCATCGAGTTGAACTCTTGTTCTCTCGAGCACATATCCAGAGTGTCCTGAAAGAAGAGAAAGAAATGGAAAAGAAATGTAGATTTCAGTTAATACTGTAGTTAATACCTACTAGATATAAATTATAGTGCATTTTTTACATGATATTGTATTTTACCTGACTGAAGTTGCTGAGGGCTGCATGGAAACTGGCATTCATGCCAGTGGGTTGCTCATTGGTGATTTTGATGGCATTCTCTAATATGCCTCTGGGGATTACATGCTGCTCAGGACATGGTGCTGGTTCTCCAGTGATGAAAACCCGATAGCTGGGGTGACTGTCCACTGCTGCTGTCTCAAGAAGATTATCCAAAGAAGGCAGCCAGCAAGCCATCAGGTGTACATTCTGAACACCAAAATAAGGCAGATTATGTAATAGCATAAACTTATGTTTGATTTTGTGTAAAGAAATTTAATTTTAAAGTAACTGTCTGTCTGTGTTCTGAAATTAAAAGACTACCCTCACTGATTCACTTGGCTGCTTAAAGAAGCCATTTACTGTAAGGAGCTGATCTAGCCAATTATTGTTTTTATTGAATCAAATGTATTTGCCTTGCTCTCAGAATTAGTTAATGCCATTAGCTGCTTTACAAGCCAGCTGGAACTGCTGCAGTCATTGAATGACAATATTCTCTACCTGCAAAATGACCCAGTGTCCATGTTTAGAGGCATTTTTGAGAACCCTCTCAGCTACCTCTTCCTGCCCTTGTCCCAGGGACACATTGTGTAAAGTTCCCTGGTCAATGGAAAACCCCAGCTTTAAGCCTGCATAGAAAGAATATTTGGAATAATTAAACAGAAATAATGTAATAACACAGGATCTGTAACTATATATATATATATATGTATATATATATATATATGTGTGTGTGTGTGTGTGTGTGTGTGTGTGTGTGTGTGTGTGTGTGTGTGTGTGTGTATGTGTGTTTATTTGTACCTAGTTTCTCTACATCTCTGAGTGGATCCACTCCAGGTGACAGAATGAAGAACACAGGGGTTAAGGGACTGCAATCCTCAAACAACTTTTCAAATTCCAATCTGGCACTGTAAACATACTTAGTTCCCATGTTTTCCTCTGCAAATTTCCTGGAAACATTGCCAAAAAGCTTAGTGATATGCAGTATGTGCCAAAGTATGTAAATGCAAAAAAAAAAAAAAAGTACACCCTCTTTCAATCAATGGTTTTATGTATTATGAAATGATTTTTAAAAATCATTTGGTCTTTTGCAGGTCTTAAATTAGGTAAATACAACCTCACAACAATTACACTGGACTTTTTACACCGTGTCATTATTTATTTCACAAAAAATAAGAAAAAATGCAAAAGCAGTGTATGAAAAACAATGAACATGCTTACAGCTTCCATAGGACATAAGAGTGTAAGTAGTAGCCAGGTGCTGCTGATCAAATGTACTCAATTAACTGACCAGTCACCTCTACAAAAGCACAGTGTTATGTTTGGGGAAACCCAAACAACATAGCAGCACAAACATCTCATACCAACTGTGGTGGAGGGGTGATTATCTGGGCTTGTTTAGAGCCACAGGACTTGGGCACCTTGCAGTCATTGTGTTGACCATGAACTGGTCTGTATACCAAAGTATTCTAGTCAAATATGAGGCCATCTGTCGAACAGCTAAATCTTGGCTGAAATTGGGTCATGCAACAAGACAATGATCCAAGCACACAAGCAAATTCAGAAATGAATGGCTCAAAAAGAAAAGAATCAAGGTGTTACAATGACCTGGTCAAAGTCCTCAGGCCTGATGGAGTCATACAAAAAACAATAACTTTAAGTTACTGCTGCTAAAGTTGGTTAAACAAGCTACTAAATCATGGGGCGTACCTGATTTTTCACACACCGCTTCAGCATTTTGACTTCATTTTTGTTAAATAAACAATGACACACTGAAATACGTCATGTGTTGTTGTCGTTCATCTGTGGTTGTATTCACTTAATTTTAAGACCTGGGAAGAACCAGGTGATTTTTTAAAATCTTGTCTCGACATGCAATACCCTAGTATTGAAAGACTGTACAAATGTACTTTGGTAATATACTCACCTTAGAGTGTAGGTCATCCTGTCAGGGCGAAGAGCTCTCAGGATAATGAGCTTCTGGAGGGAACTCTTATTCTTCCAGTCCTGAGGAAGCCTTTCCTTTTCAGGGCAACTGGACTCAACTATTTTCCTCCAGCGATTCGGCGAGCTCTCTATGTCTCTGTCAAGTCCACTGAAGTCCTCCATTGCAGAAATTGTCTGCAACAAAGAACCAGACTAGAGTATGTAGGGATGACATGTTCATGAAAAAGAATAAAAGCATAGCCCTTTCACATGTTAGACAAATAGCCTTTGCTGTACCTTAATCGCCCCCCAGGTAGATGGAGAGAGAAATGACACTGGACTAGCTTTGCTGGCCTCCACTGGGAAGTGCAGCAGGATGTCTAATTCTTGACCATCAATCAGCCCCTGCTTGAGTTGAATCTGGATGAAGGATGAAGAGCAGCTTGTAATGATTTCTGTGTTATTATAATAATTTCCACAACTGAAAACTGCAGAAAAACTCAAAGGAGCTGGGTTAACTTTTAGAGGCTGAATAAGTGCCTCTGAATGTGAAATAGCCACATGAAGGACAGTCTTCAGAGTGGCACAATTTCTAAGATGAAAACAGTTGGCGCAATGACAGATAATTGCATTATGCCATCAGAACCAACCCCCTTGTCAGAACCAACTGTGTGAACAGCAGCCACGGTGCAAGGCATGAGAGGTAATCAATAGCAGCGTATGGTATTCCTGACTGCTTTTAATTGAAGTTAATGTGGGGGCAGAAAAGTACTTTGATTGATGAGGATGACAGCAGGCCCCACCTCTGAGGCGGTCCTGAGTCCCTCACCTGGAAGGCAGTGTGTGACAAGAAGGTTAACTTGTCTCTCTCAAACAGGCCCTGGCTGGTGTACAGGAATACACAATAGGTGATGGCCTCTGTGAGGGTGCACACTCTGGTCCTTACATCCTCATCCCCTTCTGCATGCTGCATTGCTTTATTAAATACTGAGTTAAAGGTCTGGAATACAATAAAAAAGAGAAAATTGTGATAAGGTACACTTATATAGCCAACATTGTAGTTGTTCTAGACTGACAGCCAAAAAATAAGAACATTTGATATACAGAGACATATTTATGCTCATTTGTATATAGAGACTTGTGATTGAAAGAGAAATAACAATTACAAAAAGTACAAAACACTGTGTCTCCTCTAAGGACTTTAGGGAGTGAAGGTTTCACCTTGAGAGAAAACTGGTACATGAGGTTAATCTTGCTAAGGTCACTGATGATAAAGAAGAGGAGCGACGCTCTCTCAGCTGCTGGGCGGTATAGTTCTCGAGTCTCGTTGATCTTTCTCTCGTTCTCTCTGGCTTCCACCACCTGTGAGTTCCAATTGCACAAAATGAGCTATTAGGCTCTCAGTCATGCTCAAAAACCCTCTCATTACACACATTCCTGACTACACATCATTTACAGCTAATGCAATAAAATGAGGTGCTTGCTGTTGCATGACATTCAAAAACACCAGAATGACAAAAAAAAAAAACAATTTTAAAAAAATTACCGAACCCTTTTGATGTAATGACCTTACCTTGCACTCAATGTGAGCGGCCATAGCCTTGGTATTCTCAAGTTGCTCCACCAGAAAAATATCACCTAGAAAATTACCATCGGCTGCAGAGAGGCGACTCAGCAGGTCATCTTCAAACCTTCTCAGCTCAATCTTGAAGTGGTTCTGCTGTGTGGTCAGCGTCATCTTGGAAAATGTAAATACAGCAGCTTAAAACTGCAGATTTTTCCATGTGGTAATAGTGTATCATACTGACAAAATGCTTTACATTACTTCCATCAGTAAAAACATGTATTTACCTTTAGGGCCTCCAAATCAGGCCTCTCCCAAAAGACTACCTGTCCCAGCAGCTGTTCCTCCAGGCCCACAGGAGTCACAGTGAAGTTGATCAAGGTAGTCTGGGCCTGGAGCTCAGGAGGGAAATGTGGATTGGCCAACTTGGTGTGAAGAATGAGTTTAAAGTTACTGTTGTATTCACACTCCTTGCCTCCAATCAGGATGTACCTGGATAGAAGGACGGCACATTTTTTTCTTTGTTGAAGGATTTAACAGCTGTGTCACTGATCAACAACAAAAAATATGCTACCTGGTTTATCAGTATTTGTTAAAACTGTTATAATGCATGAAGTGTACTTCAAAAGTTACTTCTGTTGACACTGAATAAAATCCACCAAAAACACATCACTCTGAGGGATGGTGCATGTGATTTCAAAATCATTGATGACTGATTGATTATTGATGATGTGTTTTTATTTTTGCCCTACAACTTTAGTCTGGCTTCAAATGTTACTTGCATCAACTAATATTCTTGAATAAATATGAAAGATTATCACCACACCAGCCAATATTTATCTGTTCCTGCATTTCAATTAAATTAGCACTGGCTTGACGAACCTGGTGGCTTTTCATTTATCTCTAATTACCCCTTGGATGTCAGGCAAGGCCCCAATTTTTATGGCACAGGTTCCTCATGGCCTGGGTCTGGTTCAACTCTATATCTTCACAAGCCAGAATTAATGTACTATTGATAGAACCATTACTCCACCAAATTAAAGTCCTTGCTGATGGATTGGCTTGTAGTCTTCCGTCAGCCATGAAAGGAATAATTAGTATTCATTACTTCACACTCTACAACATTCCAATTATTAATGAACTTCAGCTGTGGAGACCTACGAGATCCATCATGGCCGCCCCAGCAGGTTGTATTAATCATCGACAGAAACAAGCGTGTGGGTCATCTACAAGGTATAAACTTATAATCAGATTTACTATGATGAATTGTTACGCCTAGACAGACAGGACTTCAAAAGACACTCAATGAACATGCGCCAGGATATTCAATATTCATGGTCTTACAAATATTAGCGCAAGAAAGATGTAAACATTTCTGAGTAGGAAATCAAAACAGGATGTCAATATGTGGTATTTTCTATTTATTCTGCTGCTCCTTGTCCAGTATATGGGATTTACTGTATTTTTCTTTGGCAACTGAGGTATTTATGGAGCTGCTACTTTATATTTGTACAGTGGTTTACATAGTGTAGCCAAAATAGTCATGTTTGATAATCATGATTGAAAGTGCCAACTTGGATGGTACATACTGTATAAGACTTGCAAAAAAAAGTTAATGAGTTATAGCAGTATAGCCTTATTGATTAACAAATGACTCATAGTGCTGTCACAATATCACTACTACATTATCACTATATGAAGCTCATAGCCATAAAAATTCAAAAAGAAGACTTAATTTAGCAAAAAATGCAATCAGTCAAAATCATCATTAACTTTATTGGTGATATTTTATACGAACCATTCCTTATACTGTAAACTTAAATTAATAGTTAAGCAAGTGTCAGTAAATAGTTATTTTAGTGAAAATAGTGAATTAAATGATATATTAAAAATAGTTTCAAATATTAGAAATTGTATACTAAGTTTATTTACATTATTAGTATGTGTATATTATTATATGTAAGTTACAAATTATATATTGTTTTATGTATGGTATCAGAGCTGACAAGAACAATAATAAGAATTACATTCTGATGACATCAGCACATCTGACATTTATATACTACATCATGCATTTTCTAATGATTATAATTGTTAGCAGACCAATTATAGACCACGTAGAAAGGATAATTAATTCATTATATTCATCCTGGAAATGAACTCTTGAGATTAAGAATCTCTTTTGCGAGTGTGTCCTTGGCTGACAGACAGCATTACCCTAGCGTGATTTTCAGAAACAGGTGCTCCCAGGAGAACATGCAAACTCCACAAAGAAGAGCCGAACCTGGGTTTGAACTCAGGACCCTCTTACTGTGAGGCAACAGTGCTAACCACTGAGCCACCGTGCTGCCAATTAACTTCTTATGGTAATCGTACAAATACTGTTAACTAAAGTTTAATAAAATAGCAATTTATAATTTATCAAACCATAAATAACTGCAAGCACTTGGAGAGCACAAACCATAAGTTCACCCATGATACCATTACACGTCAAAACAATAGTAACAGTCATTTTACACCCCTTGTGTAATTCCTTGACAATGAAAACCTACTTCTAGCACTTGGAATCACACTGACATCATTTTTAGTTTGAAAGTGATTCAATAAAAACAAATTTTCAGTAATGGCAGTTTTCTTTCAGATCTTGCTTTATAACCAATAAACATATGCAAAATGTGTTGGCACTCTACTGAATCAGAGGAGTTTCCAATACAATTTGATGTCAGTTTCAAGCCTGTAGCACTATTTGTTAACTTACACTAAAGAATTTCTCCCGAACCCTATATATTTTAACATTCTGGATCCTGGGCATGACCATATGGTCACTGTACTGTAATTTTTATAGCAATTGCTTATGGAACTTAAACCAGTTTTTTAAAAATTGCCTCTATACAGCAATGGTTAAAAAGAAATCATCAAAAAATTCCTAGATCCAGATTGTGATCTGGATCACCTCCAAAACTGTATGATTTGTTCTTTATACCACACCCCACCCCTCAATAAAAAACATCAAGAACTTTTCGAGTTATATTGTACACAGACAGAAACCTCATTTACTGGATCCGTATCTTGTTCCCAGAAAAAAATTTCCTCAAACTCTGTTCATAACTTTTACTTATATTATGTTACGCACAGACAGACAGGCAAACAAATGCCAGTGAAAACATAACCTCATTAGAGGAGGTATTCATGACTAAAGACATTTTGTCAGTGTGGGGCAATGTGATGTGGGGAAGAGGTAATTGATGAGTAATTGTAGATATTGTATTTAAAAGAGGGTAATGGCCACTGTCATACTGCACACAGGTTAGGCAAGTCCCGCTTTAAGGCCTTGCACTGGGCCTTTTTTCTGTTGCCATTATTGGTGTTTTAAAACTGCACATGACAAGTAAGATGTGGCTCTGACTGAGAAACTGATGACAGCACATGCACATGTTGTAGACTCATTAAACTAAAGTAGGCCTGCCCTAAAGCATATCCCGCTCTACCCTCCTATTTGCCACTAATGAGGGCCATAATTTACCAAATGAATATCGTGTTGTATGACTTGAAACTTAGTGTTTACTAAGCTCAGAAATCAAGGTAACCAAAGGGTAACTTCCCAAAGACTTCTTTACAATTGGGGTTTTGTTTCCACCCAGAGAAGTTGACTCTCTGCTGGCCATTAGAAATAACTTTCACAATGGCTCACTTTCCAGACCAAGAAGTTGTGTTTACCTTTGCAATACTGTGGAATTACCAACAAAGTGAACAGAGAACACCAAAACATCCAAAAGTTAAAACAAAAATTAAGTAAACTATGCAGTACTAGTTTGTACCAAACTACAATAAGTCAATCGGACCGGCTACAAACTGGAGACACACCTGTGAGTCAAAGAGCAGCTTGCAATAGCCAATAGTGCTTGGAAAGCAGAGATGGACAGTGGAGCAGCAACAAGAGCAGACAACAATTTAGTAATTAAAACTGAGTCCTAAATGGTTCTTCTGTCTCCACTGCTTCATACACAATGCAGTAAAAGCCTAACTGCATATGTATGGGACTAACTTGGTGGGTTTGTTATTGTGAGTCGCTCCTCATGTGCAAGAGAAGTTGCTGCAGCCATTAAAAATAAATGCCCTTTAAAATGCTCTCTATACAACCATTCCAAGAGTTTGGTTCGTATTGCCAACAACCAGTCGAACTCATTCCCAGTGAGAGTTGGACTCCACCAGGGCTGCCCTTTGTCACCGATCCTGTTCATAATTTTTATGGACAGAATTTCTAGGCGCAGCCAGAGAACAGAGGGTGTCATGGTTGGTGGTCGTAGGATCTCATCTCTGCTGCTTGCGGATGATGTGGTTCTGATGGCTTCATCGAGCAATGACCTTGCTGGGACGGTTTGTTACCGAGTGTGCAGCAGCCGGGATGAAGATCAGCACCTCCAAGTCTGAGTCCGTGGTACTCTGCTGAAATAGGGTGGATTTTCCTCTCCGTGTTGGGGACGAGGTCCTGCCCCAAGTGGAGGAGTTCAAGTATCTCGGGGTCTTATTCACGAATAAAGGGAGGATGGAGCGGGAGATTGACAGACAGATTGGGGCAGCGTCTGCAGTGATGCGGATGTACCAATCTGTTGTGGCGAAGAGGAAGCTGAGCTCTAAGGCAAAGCTTTCGATTTACCGGTCTATCTACGTTCCTACCCTCACCTATGGTCACGAACTTTGGGTAATGACCGAAAGAATGAGATCGAGAATATAAGCGGTTGAAATGAGCCTTCTCCACAGGGTTGCTGGGCTCACCCTCAGAGATAGGGTGAGGAACTCAGTCATCCGGGAGAGGCTCAGAGTAGAGCCACTGCTCCTCCACATCGAAAGAAGCCAGTTGAGGTGGTTCAGGCAACTGATCAGGATGCCTCCTGGAAGCCTCTCACTGGAGGTGTTTCGGGCACGTTCCTCTGGAAGGAGACCCCGGGGAAGACCCAGGACACGTTGAAGAGACTATGTCTCTCAGCTGGCCTGGTAACACCTTGGGATTCCCCCTGAAGAGCTGGAGGAGGTGGCTGGGGAGAAGAAAGTCTGGGCTTCTCTGTTCGAACTGCTACTTCCACAACCCAGACTCCCGGAAAAGTGGTAGAAGACGAGACGAGACGCCCTTAATGGTGCTTACCTCACTTTATTCGGCAATATTGTGTAGATAAGTTGCAGCTGCACTATAGCAGCTGAGTCTAACTATGACTTTACTGGCAATGGATTGTTTATGATACTATCACATGCTTATTCTTGACATTATATTAATTTTGCATTTTAAAAAAATAGTTATTTTTAATTACAGTACTTTTTGACAAACTATTCCCTTATATGATCCCACTACTGGTAAAAGTAAACTTGATGCAATGAGTTATCATAGCCCTGAAAAGGGGGGATATGATGGAATCCAGTGTCGCCTCTGCTGGGGCTACCGCTGCTGCCACCGTCACTCCAAACCCTTTGTGCCATCACAATAGGGCAAAAGTATTTGATGCAGGATTTTGAAATTTGGCAAGGTGATAGACCTCCATGCAATCTGAAATGGATTCGATTTTCAGCCATTTTGAAAATACAAATTTGCCACTAAGTGGCCAAGTCTGTAAAAAATTTTTTTTTTACATTTTTAGCCATATTTCTGTGACTATTCACCTGATCTGCACAAAACTGAAACCAAACTGAATGAGGGATCATACAGATTTCTGGTGTGACGGCATGTCATGCCTGCAGCCATTGCCATCTGCTGGTGCCGCCGCTGAAATTGTTTTTTAGCTGTATCTCTGCGACTATTCCTCCAATCTGCACAAAACAAAAACCAAACTGATGGTGGGATCATATAATTTTATGGTGACACAATGCCACCGCCATCGTGTGATAATACAAAATCTATTTGACGCAGGATTTTTAATTTTGACTCAGTGATAGACCTCCACGAGGAATTGATTAGATTTACAGCCATTTTGAGAATATGGTTCAGCCACTACATGCCATTTTCTGTGAAATTTTTTCATTTTTAGCCATATCTGTAACGATTTGTCCTATCTGCACAAAATGAAACAAAACTGATTGTGGGATCATATACTTTCATGATGACATCCTGTCATGTCCGTCACTATTGCTATCTGCTGTTGCCACAGTTGAAATCAGTAAAAAAAATATTCAGGGATATTATGGAATCAACTTTGTTTCTACATAACTCAGTTCTTAATCCTCCAACTGGTTCAAAAAAATAGAAAAAACAACACTCAGATCACATCGAGTGGGGTCAGGTCAGTAATTGAGGCTTTTCAGCAATATACCTTTAGTGGTTGCACAGCGACCACAAGGAGCTAGTTTCAGTAGGTGTAAATATGTAAATTATTCCATAATGTTATTCTGAAGGCACAGTATGCAGAAAAATACAAGCAAATCACTTATGAGGGTTAAATTACTGAAGATGACTTGAGTCTTTCATGATGATGATGAACGACCACTAAATTTAGTGTGGTGCATGCCAGTTTTTTGTGGCAAACAGGAGTCCATTTATATAACCATGACTGTTCTCAATTCTGCTTTTACGCTGAGGCAAAGCTGTTCGATATTCATCGCACCTAAAGAATATGAATGCCCAAATATACATCTATCACCAGTCTTGAGGGACCAATCAATATGTTGGCCTCAGGGATTCAGAACATGTGTTGCAAATTCATTTATAATCTAAAGAGAGGGCAATAATAATGCGTTCAGTCATGTCTTATTGGTGTTTCAAAGCACAGTAAGATTCAACCATCAGGCAGATGTGTTCCTATTGTCTCACACAACAACACATACGGACAATTTGTGGGTATATCGACTTATGTATAAAGGGGGATACAAAAACCACACATTAAGTTAAAATACACGCACACACACACACACACACACACACATATATATATTTTTTCAACCTAAAAAAATGTACATGAATTGTTGCTGTTTTGGTTACCAACCTCCCTCTTCTAATAGTTTTTCTGCTTAGAAGAGGCTCCAGGACTGGGTCTACCTTTTCTGGAAGATTCTCTATAAGGATAGTTTCCCCAAAGAGAAGAGCTTGTTCAATCCTATCTAGACACCTGCACAGAAAGAGGAAACGGGAAAAATAAATGTGGCTGGAGATTCGCATTTTTAACTTTTACTGTCACTCATTGACATGCAGTATAAAATCACACTGTGACTGCAAAACCGACAATTGTCAACCCCTTCTCACCCTTTCTGTCCAAGCTGCACCACCCTCAGCTCTGACCCTAGTTGATTTCTGATCCACTTGATGCCCTGCTGCTGTGGGTCGATGATGAGTGGCCAACGCTCACTGGTGGTCAGGATGGCAGCGTTCTCAATAGACATCCTATCATTTGGCAAACCGTGGTTATGCCAGGCAGCCACAGTGGCATCATCTGTAAGCATGAGGACTGGATCCAGGCCGTCTGTCAGGGGTACAGAGACCTGGAACAGAAATGGAGGAATGATGTCATTCTGGCTGAAGCACTGGTGGTGGTGCACTCCAGTTCACAGACTCTACTGTGGATATTTGAAGTGATAAAGATTTTACCCTCCAAATAACTGCTGTCTACATTACATTACAAAGTAAGTTCTGAAACAGAGCTTACCTTCAGAGAATGAAGGAAAGGCATCCATTCATTGTTAAAAAGCTCCAGTCGGTACTTGCTGGTAAAGTAACCCATGTAAGAGACAAATGCTGAAGTGAAGAGGACATCACCACACAGCGTTTTCTGTTGCGTTTCAAATTGGAAAAGTTTCAAGGACCAGCGCTCCTTCTCTGACTATAAGACACAAAGACCAGGCTTTAATATCATCTTGAAAATAGAATAAATTAACACAAAACAACAAAGAGAATGCTCCCAGTCCATCTCAAGACCATTTACATCAAGAACTAAATCTGTGCTTCACAAATACGTACACATTGGGCAGCTTCCCACTGCCCACATTCATCATACAAACTAAGAAGATGTAAGCAGTAAAGCACACAACTGCAATTCTCCTACAATAACTCTGGGTATTTGGCTGTAGATTCACTCGGCATCAATTTAGCATTCATTTAAACCTTCAATACTGTGATTGTGACAGCCTACAACAATAAATCACGCATGGCATTTTCGTACAAGGGGCTGTGGATCTAGAATATGTCACATAATAAATTTCCAGACAGTTAAAAATCACTATAATTTTACTCTAATGTATTATGGATTGCCTGTAATATCACTCAGTCTGGGGTGAGACATTGTTAATTTCCAACAGCTGTTGAGGCTTTGAGGTAAGTTAATGATTAAATATAGACGGCCTGATTTATTAGTCTGTACACTATTGCTTCCAGGTCAATGCCATAAAGACAAAACATTTATCTTGATATGCTTAAAAGCCAAGCTGTTCCATGCAAACCACATTTATTTTCTGGAATAACAAATTCGAACTTGCAAAATGGCCACTGAAATGACCATATTTTATTTCATATTAGCATCCATGAAGGTAAAAATTTGGTTGCCTAAAAAAGACATGCAAAGGAATGCAACAGAGTTGAACAAAATAAACTATTTACAGAAATACTATCTGTCTACTGCACAGATACATTGTACATTGTACACAGATAAATGTACAGTGTACATTTCTTGCCATTTCTCTTCCTTCCACAATTTGGAAACTGCTCAGCCAGACAGTTGCCCAGTTCAGCCATGCGTTTTCAGTGGTCCAGCCCTCTCTACCTGTCTCACAAGTCCCTGGTATGCTGCTGGGCTGGGCTGTAAAGTCTCCCTTTGCCTGATCTGCTCACACAACTGTCAGGCTATCCTGCCAGGACATAACAACTTCTAGTCCAGATTACTGATGCAATTCTATTACCAGCACCTCTCCATGCATGTCTCCAGCAAACTGACAGTTAACTGTATGCCAGGTCAGCCTCAATGACACGAAAAAACTCCTCTCTCTCCTTGCTTACCACTAAGCCCTTGACTAGTCTGTTGGCCAGCTCTATGGTCTGGGTGGTACGCGTCACCTCCTCCTGACAACTGATTTTCTCAGTTGTAGCCCTTTCATACTGAGCTGTTATGCTCTGGAGGCTGGCATCAAGATCCTGGAAAAAAGGAAGACTTGCAAATTAATCACCATAAAGACAATATAGTTTTCAGACAGTGCAACTTATGCAGGTATAGCAATGCACTCACTGCCAACTTCTTTTGAACTGCCAATAGTTTAGCTGTTGCTGTTTCGAGTTCTGCATTAGCTTGTGATAATGCATGCCTTTTTGGAATCACCTCACAATAAATCTGCACAAAAAGTATACTTTATGAAAAAAAGCTTTAAAATAAAAATACAGTTTCTTGCAGGAAACGTAAATATATATATATATTTTTTAAAAGCAATGCCTGACCTCATGGTATCTGACAATATTTATAGTCCATGCACAAAGACCAGCTGCAGCAGTAGATTTTGTCCAAACTAGATCAGGGTGAAAGTCTGGGTTTCTCAGATACTCTTGTTTCACTACAGTCAGGCAGGACTCAGGGATGTGCTCTTTGTCATATGACACCAGAGCCTGCAGGAAATCATCCACCTGACAGACAAAAACCCACACAAATCAGACAGCTTTTGATAAAAGCTGAAAATGAGATGCATACAAAACATTTTATTAATCAAAACAACTTCACACAACTTTATGCTATGTTTATAAAAGAGAAATTTACACTAAACAAGATTTGTACTTTGAGTATTCTAAATCTTGAATTACACAAAATTATATGATTTCCTGTACGTGAAATGTATAAAAGCAGTGGGTTAAAGTTATACTGTGATTCCAGGAATACTGGAGGCTCTTATAGACTCTGTGTACTCATATTGAGAAAGGAAGGTTTAATGACAATCATGTGGATATAATTTAGTTAAAACAATATTTTCAGAACCATTGAATCTCACTAGCCTTTTTTAACCTGTAGTCCAACTGTACCCAGCTACTCCTAGGGAACTTGTTAGAATATGCGTATAAAGGGTCTATGCTCTTAGACAACAAGGAAATGACTAATTACATGAAAAATCCTACAGGCATTTAAAACCAATTACATACTTTTACAGCCACAGTTGAATTAATTGGAGCAAGAAGTATAAAAGGGGGGAGGTCTACACACTTGCTCCACCAGGGAGTGAGCATATTCATAGAGTCATCCAGCTGCAGTGTGAGCACTGAAGAGATGTTAGACAGGGCCAGGGTCAAGGCCCACTCACAATTTAGATTGACATTAATCAGGCAGATGTGATTGACATGATGACAGCTTAACCTTGCCCATGAAGGCCCGCGCCGCCTTCCAGCTCCGATCCTTAGGCACTCGACCATGGGGGGCTAGCAGGACCATCACAGCTGCTGCCACATTGATTACTGCTGCAGGGGGGTTTGGAAAGGCCTTCAGCTCAGTAAGATTCACCTGAAATAGAATTATATAACATTATATATTTAGAATGACTGTAGAATTTGATAGAATTCTGTGAAGTGTGATAAATTGGAGCACCTTGTTGAGGGTGTCGAGTGCTGTGGTGGCAGCTGTCAGTGATGGCTCTGCCTTGGCTAGGTCATGTTCACACTCCTTCTGTTTGACAGCAATCTCCGCCTGGATCATAGCAACCTGCACAAAAGCAACCACAATAAATAAAATTAAAATAAGTGTATGTAGGTAATGGTGTGATATTGTGTGGTATACAGAGTGCAATGCTAAAAAAGTCCATTATCTAATTTGTGGTAGGATGTGTCACCTTTTGCGCTTCGACATCTGCAGCTTCTCTCTTGTTGCTAACCCTCTCAGTTTGCAGTCCAATCTTGGTAATTATAGCTTCAATATTCTGGTTTTTACTGGTCAGCTCAGCTTCTTGGGATGCAAGTTTCGCTTTTAGAGCTTCAACCTGTGAAAGAAAAAACATACTTACACATTCTTCAGTGTGTGATATAACAAATGTCACAAAAAGCCAACAAATACAGCATAGAATAAAGATTTGCCTGAGAAGCAGTGGTTTGGAGTTTCTGAAGGCCGCTGTCAAGTCGGTTCATCTTGTGCTGAAGTTGAGCCCGGTTTTTCTCCAGAAGGTTTCTGTACAGGGTGATTTGCTGGAGAAAGCTCTTGGGGGTGGTGTAATTGTACCTCTTCTCATTGCGCTGGTATTTTTCACTTGCCTGGTTGACACTGGTGTGAACATAGGCCATGAAAAGACTGATGGATTCCTGGACGGCAGGCTGTAAAAAGAAGCAGACAAGAGGGGAGAGGGGAGAACAGGGCGAGCTGGATTGAGTGGAGTTTAACATCCCCAACCTGATGGGAACTGAAATATTATCTTCATAAATTTTGAATTCATCTACAAGTTTTGCCATCTTACTTGGCTGGCCCTGACTTACTCAATCTGAAATTTAGGTGCAGCTAGCAGAAATGATTATGTTTTGAAACCTCTGTGAAAATAATGTGTTTAGTCCACTGACGTGCAAGCTTGTAAAACATGCACACTGCTTACATTATATCTGGTCTCCTCCAAAATTACAAACACTGTCTGCAGTGGCTGTAATACTACATCCCAACTAGGTATTCATCATATAGTGCACAACGACACACAGGCTCCATTAATCATACAGTTAGTGATCAATTAAAGCAAAAACAAATGAGCAGAGAATACAAGGATCAAACCTGACCATAACTCACAAAAAGCCTTTGTTAATGATCATAGAGCCACAAGGAAAAAATCATTATTAATTAAGATCTGACATAATCTGTTTGACAAAGCATGCTGTGTTCTGCTGAGATGTGAAAGAAGCTCACTGACTGGCCTTGTGTAGCAACTATTAGCAGGTTGTCCATTTCTTACTTTAAATAAATGATAATTTCATTTCTTGTAGTCCTGCATCTTTAAAAAGATAAACAATCATTAATGATGGTTTAATAAATTATTTTAGATATACTGTCTTACATAGTGTTTTCAACTTCTTTAAATGTTTTTTAAATGCACACTCACTGTTTAAGTTCTTCTGTAGATCTTTCTACTACAACAACTTTTATTACTATATCCATGTTTGCATACGAATCTAGTTGTAGCTATAGTAACAACTAAACTCTACCTGATATTATTGCTGAAATTACATATCCTAATAATCATAATAATGATCCACATCATCATCATCATAAGATAACTTCTAAGCACTTCAGTTACTGTTACAACAAAATGCACTTGCATATGAGCATGCACAGAATACACACACTCACAGCTGAAAGTAATAGTCTGGCACATGTTCACATATGTGATGATACTTCCTGGTTGTGACAGCTGTGCCACCTTAGAGGGTCATTATGTGCTTAATCACTCTTCTCTCATTAACATAAATGAGTCTGGGTTGTGATCATTCCACTGCTATGATGGAAAACAATGATATACCTGCACTCACTGAGAGTCTCCAGGCATGTGTTCAGCAATTTGTCAGAACCTCAGCAGAGAACTAATGATGAAGGATCCATGGAAAAGTTAATCCAGCTGCACAGCAATAATTACAAGGTGTTCATTAAAGTCTAACTGAGTCTGGAATATCAGGATACATGACAAACCTAGGGAAGATGTAGTACCACCTATTTTTCCTATATTATGACATGCAATATTGTACAGCATGGAGCCAGAAAATAATAATTGTTTGGACTGTTAGGTTAAGAGGGATAATAAGATAATGTATTTAGGTTCAAAAGCCTAACCTCAATGCCTTCAATCTCTTGGATGAACCTGTAGCTGACTGACTGTAGAGCTTCAGGGGTCCAAGGATGAAACCAGTCAATGATTGTGCAATTGATGAGGGCAGGAAAGTGGCGGGCCCTAACCTGCAGGGTACTGCCCACAGGAGAAAAACATAGCACCACCTACAAAGAAGAAAGCAAGGAGACAAAGAATCACCTAAACATACACACACTAAAAGATCTGTAGAAACATTCCTCATCAAGCAGTACACATAAGAAGACCAATGCAGGCCTTAGATATCAAAATGAAGCATCTCCAAAGAGAAAGCCATAATTGGCAGCAGTATGCGCCCCCATATTCATCACCTTGGCATGTAGACAGAAGCTACATTCCCAGTTGGCTGGAGCAGACGGGGACGCTACCAGAGGCCCTGGCGCAAGTACTAGCTGGATAGCATACATGTGTACTGACTGAGAAAAGAATTTCCGTCCTTTTAAATCCCCCAATTTGTGTGGCTTGGTTAATTCAGCTTGTTAAACATATTTAGGGATTGTACACAAGCAGCTGTGTTTTTAATTTCCTAGCTCAATACTACAAAGTATGAGTAAGACTTTCTCTTTAATGTGTTTGACTATTTGTCTTATGGCAGGATTCCTCAAAAAGTTATGGACAGATTTGCACAGTAAATTTACCAGTGGTGGGACTTGGCCCACTCTGAAAGCAATTAACTTTGGGAGTTAATCCTAATCCAGATCTGGATTGGATCTTAGTAGGATTCTTTACTGTAGTGTGATAGGGCAAAACTACTTATCACACTGACATAAGAGAAATTGGGAGACTTCTTTTTCATGTTCTCAAGAAAATAATCAAACTATTCCAGGTATTCTTCTGGATCCAGGGACTCAGTTCACGCATGGTGTTGTGGGAACTTCCAGCCTTAGCAAAAATGGGTACAATCTCAATCTGGAGTTGCTCAGTTAAAAGTGCTTCCATGTTCTCTTGCTATTAATACTATCAATCCATTAATTTTATCCAGAGCCAATAATCAGATTTTTTAATGTCAATGTTGGTGAGGACCAATTGAGTGAAAGAGAGAAAATATCAATACCGCCACAGGTATAAAGTTAGAAGAACTTGTAGATTAAGAAAAAAGATAACAAAAGAAATCTGAAAGACTAGACCTTGAGTTGTTGTCGCACTCGGTCTATAAAGAATTTCCAGCAGTTATCCTTGTTGTCGACAAGTCCAAGGCCTCGCACTTTGGCACTCACACCAGATACAATACCTACAATCTCCTCCTCACTGAAAAGCTCAGGAATTTCTCCTGTAGGGCAAAACAGAGTCATAATTATAGACTGACAAGCTAACAATGGATATTCACACTTCACACAACAATATAATTTCAGAATGATTGTATTTGATAATTAATGATGCACAATCATAAAAGAAATGCTGCTATTATAGTAACAACAGGTCTAAGTCAATCAGACAGATGAAACAACACAGCCTACATGATATGGAGTTTGGGGCTGACCTGCTGCTAGTAAGTCATTAATAATGACCAGAAACCGCTCATCAGGTATTTGTGCATCAGTCAGGAGAAAAGCCACACGTTGGTTCTTCACTCCAGTCTTTAGGAACAGACCTGCCAGATCCATCTATACAAAAACCACACAGACTATGAATAGACACTCACAATGTTTATATTGGGTTTGTGGGATTTTTCAATATATTAATCAATTGGATAGCTTGAGTCCCATGATTAACCCTTTGATTTTTTAAAGAGACTATTAAATGATAAATTGATAGACTTGCCTCAACGACAAGATATTAAAATATTGCCCAGTGGCTTTTAATAGTATCTGACAATTATTTTCTGCATCACTAGAGGACCTGGAAAAAACTGAATTGCATCAATGTACTGAACACAGACAGAAGTAAAACTCATCTGGGGTTTCTTTAACCCTCTATGACCTAACATAGAACAAGTCTGCCAGAGCTTATCTTTACCTTTTTCAACTTACTATACATCAATAAACCCTTTATATACCAATTTTTAATAATATATGTAATAAGTCCATACTAGCTGCATAAATTTGCAAAAAGGTGCAATAAACCAGAAAGAAATTGAAAATCTTCCTTTACACATATTTTTCTAGATACATAATTCTCATAGCTTTATTCCTCAAAATTGTACATAAAAAAGTTGCCAAAATCCTTCAAATAGAACACTCATTCTGTTGTGTGTTCATAACTTCCTTTTTATTAACTGTACCAAAAAAATAAAATAAAATGCAAATTGTGCACAATTTGCAAAAAAGACAGCATATACATCAAAATAAACTATTTTCAATAGTGCAATCAAAGTTCTAAGTGTCACAGGAACTTTTATACAGAAAGGCACAGAGTCAAACTTTACTTTTCAATAGCACAGGCGGAGCAGTCATAGACCGACAATTCAAAACCAGTTACTTCTGTTGCAGCAGTGAGTGACGCACATGAATACCATGTGATAGTTCATGCTGACCATGTCATAATGTATATTCCAATATAAGAAGTACTCTGAACAGCTGATCAGACTGATAACCCATCTGCATCTGAATTATAAAGTTTTTGTAGTGTGTGCTTTTTATTTGATTTCTACAAACCCATTAGCACAAGGAAAGAGAGCTCTGGGACACGCTGAATGTATATTTTGAACGCGTACCTTATTTGGTTGCAATTCTATCAGCTTTTAAAATAGATACGCAAATAGGAGCTCTGACGCTCCTGTTGGTCAAAAAGGGCTAAAGAAACTTTGATTTAAGTAACTACTTCTAATACACTTTCATAAAAGCACATTGTGTGAAGTCATACAGGGTTTGATGTTTTGGTTCTATCCAATCACCAGCATCAATATTTACCTTGAGGTCCTGGACTTTATAACCCTTACTCAGAGTAATTTGGAAGACTTCCATAGACGATATGTAGGCAGCCAGACGAGCCAGGCTCTGCTTCCCACTGCCCCCCACCCCAACCAGTAAGCCATGACCTCTTGGAGCTTCCAGGATACGACTGATGCGACAGCTGGCAACAACACAATCTCTTTATTATGTTTCTAAAGACACAGGTCATTTATTTAAATCATATTATTTTATAATAAGATATATTTTCATTATAAAAATAATAATGACAGCCAGCTTTACTTACACATGTTGCATGGCATCTTCAAACAGCACTAGGTTCATGGCTGGAAGAAGCTCATTGTAGCTTTCCAGGGCATCTGTGAGGATGGTACTAAGTGCAGACCAGTCTGTGACAGGAGCATAGGAAGGTTCCTCACCCATTTGAGCAAAGTGGCAATAAAGGAGGGGTTGCTTTTGCAGCTTTATATCCTCCAGTCCCTTAAACAAGACAGGCATAGTAATAATATATCTTTTGTGAGGATGAAGAGCAGCAATTTATTCTGTTCTGTTAATTTGCATTGTACCTCAAAGCATTCTTGCACAGTCTCCATCCAGAGCTTCTGAAAAAGCTGCTGGTCCTTGACATGTACCAGTCTGTCTGAGTACACTCTGCAGGATTCGTGGAGCCACAACAATGCCAGGTCTGTGCTGTCTTTTACATTCTCAGACCCAGAGAAGAGGATGCCCTAAATTTCACAGATAACCGTATTAATATTTTACTTTTAACACAGAAGTTCAATTGCAAGAATACTTACTATGAGCACTACCTGAAAGACGTGAGATATGTCTCGAAGATTAAATGTGTAGTGAAACTTGATGGCTGTGGGAAGAAAGTTGTGAGCCATCTTCCGGTGAAGAGCTATGGCAGCTCGGACGACAGCTGCAGCACTCTTCTGAACAAGTGGACTGAAGAGCTGCTGTTTCAAATGACTACACAGGATCAGACTGAAGATTGACATCTGAGCCTCACATGAAGGAAAATTCACTGCAAACACTGAGAAATGCCTCTGTAGCGAACAAAGACACACAAAAATTTCAGAATATCTCAAGCGCAGTATAATATTCTTGCTTAGGAATGGCCTCCATTTAAACCCAAAAATTTTATAATAAATGTACAAATATACAAGTAACAGGCATCTTTAACACAATCTTACACACTACAGAGTTGTTTTAGTAGTAGTAGTACTAGCAGTAATAAGGCCTAGGTCATTATAATACATCCTTATAATGCCTTAGCAGTATAAAACTCTGTAGAAATCGGCCTTTAAAATGTGATTTATTTTATTTTATTTTTAAGTTTAAATTTCAGACAGTTTCCACAGATTAGGATTTGCTATGAGAACAGCATGAAAATGCAGGATAACAATTTCTGCATTACTTCACACATACATATTTAAAGAAAAACTATACTCTCTACTTTTAATGGTATTATTCTATAAACACACAGGATTTTTAAAAAATAAAGAAACTAAGATTCAGCGCTATTTTAGAGACTACCATACCTGTAATCTGGGGTTGAGGAGGAAGCTCCCAGCAGTTGGATTCATACAGGCAACATACTGAGCATTATGTACTTCTTTTAGGGTCAGTTTCTGTCGGTCATACCTACAGAAAAAAATTAAGTTTAACAAAGTTTCAATGAATAACCAAAAACAAACTGATACAAAATTCAAATATAAAACTGAAAAAGATTCTACTATTTGTTTATACTGTTTGCACTTTATACATATATTTTATTTTAATTTACTTTGTTACTGCCATTACATGTCTTTCTGCTCTAGAAGGCCCCAGTTTGTCCTTCTGGGAGAAACTGTACAGATTAAGTGACTTCACATGATTAGTGCGTGTACTGTCTTCTCACCAGTGCCCATAGTCCAGATGCTGGCGTATAAGTGTGTGAGGCTGCACTGTACCATAACTGTCGACTACTGGCATGTTCATGTCATCTATAAAGTAGACCAGTCTTCTGTTGCCTATAGGTGAATAACTTCTACCCGCTCTTTTCTCTAATGGTCGCTCTAAGATCACTACAAGACAAATAAACAAATGAACAACAACAATAAAACATCAACTGAACTGCATTTAACACAAATGCAAATAACAGAATAAGTCAAATTGCCTTTGGAAATGTTAAAGTGTCTTATGATTACAGTAATGACTGAAATTACACATGAGAGTAAAGGTTTCTAGCCCTCTAACATTTCTGAATCTAATAACTGCCAGTAGATGGTGCTACAGTTTACTTGATGTACTACTCTGCACTTCATACAATCAAAAACTCCACTCACTTTGCAGCATGAGAGAGGTAGTGTAGTAGTTCAAGGGTACTTTTGTGGTCATATAGCTCTCTGGAAGACAGTCTAACTTGTTCCTGATTAGTGCAGTCTTTCCCACTCCAGCATTCCCCACAAGCATCACTGGCTGTCTCTTCTCCAGCAACAAGTCGATGAAGTAGCGAAGACGCACAGTCTCTGCTGTGTGTACTAGAACAGCCTGCAATCATAGAAACAGCAGGAAGACACAGAACAGAAACATACATGGTTATTATGGCTTTCTTTGAGTGTGATTTATTGACAGACATGTGTTCAGTGAATTGTGCGTGATTTATAATTTCTTGTATTTCCCCAGAACACTACAACTATTCTGTCATAATAGCATCATTTGCTCAGAACAAAACCCCACTAATTATGGCTCAGCAAGAGCCTTTGGAGCATTCACAGCTGTACACAGGAGCATAAAGAAAGACAAAAGAGCGTGGGTGATAGCTCAAGCCTTGTTGTTCATGCCTTCACCCCCACACAGTCTGGTATTGGGAGTACTGGATGGTAATCAGACACAGTGGCAAGCCTATCATCCATTCTAGCACCCCTGCCATAACCTCATGATGTGACTTTACCCTTTCTTATTATGCTCACTGAGGCATACATACATTTTTAATATGACTGCATTGTTCATTTTTGGTTATTTTTCTGTAAGGAGTATGCTTCTTGTGATTGTAATTATTTTTGAAGCCACTTCACAAAGTTTGCTTTTCTTTCTCAAGGACTCAACTCTCCCTGATTTATAGCAGTTTAGAGGTTGTTACTTGTAACGGTGTACAAGTGTCCATTTCAAATGGTGGCACAGTGTCACTCCAGGGCAGGAACCGTCTGGTTTGATGGTCAAGGCAGTAGTCAAACACTGTTCCTTGTACTGGCAGTTTCACTGTCTTCATTTCTTTGGTCCACCACTGACTGAATTCCACTCGATAATCGCACAGCTGCACAAATCAGCAAAGACACAATATTATGGATTAATTCACATCATATCATTTGGACAACTTCACCATCAGTCAAAATGAGCTAAGATTATATTATTCTTAGTCATTTGACAGTCTTGGCATGTTCTTCAAAGCTGTCTTGTGTATCACTCTAAATTTTTAATCTTTGAGAAGATAATACAGGCGCTACAAAAATCAAAAGGAAATGGGGTTATAATTAAGTCAGTTATTACAAGTAAAAAAAATCACTATCCAACAATTCTTGATGTTCAGTTATACATTTTTCTGTAAAAAATATAGGATTTCTATTGAAGGACAACTGTTCTTCATTTTGAAACACTCAGAAATAAAGTTCAGGCATGTTTTGTTTTATTATGAAAGACTTATGCAGAATAGGTCATTATCATGTCAAAGCTCACACAACCAGAATATGTTTACAGTTGCTATACTGTACATAACTGGCTGTAAAAAAGAACAAATGGGAATTCTCTTCCATATTCCATTCACTTAAGTTAAACTACACGCATACCTGATCTTGATACAAGGCTCCACCGAAAGCCCAGATGCAGGCAAAGGTAAAATAGGTCTCATAGATCTCACGAGGGGATTCAGAAGGAACATTTTCTGGGGTTAGAAGGCATTCAAGAAGAGTGCAGAGTGTCTGAATGAAAAGAAAATTATCATATTGCAATTTTCTGACAGCAGATGCATACAAGAATATAAATAAATTCAGTGTGAATGCCCTGTGTTATATACCTGCACCATAGTTGTCTCTGGGATGGGAATGATTGTCTTGAAAGTGTTTTTTATTTGTTCTAGACAACGTGGAACATATTTCTCAAACAGTATGGTAAGGTGGGCCTTCTCGGTCTGCCGTTCTCTTTGGTCAATCCAGCTGGCAACGTACCTGAGCACCAATCCATGACACAGAAGGTTATACGATTTGAAATTATATGAAATACCACAGAGAATATCTTTGTGAATAACAACAGTTTAAGTTGGGTTCTGTGCAACTCACGGGTTCCAGCCCAGGTCCTGTTGGTTAACATAGAGGATTCCTGCTCTGGAAACAGTGGCAGGAGTTGCCATTCTTAGGTGACTGATTTCAAACACCAGTCTCATAGATGAGGTAAGTGCCACACGTTCATTACTGGCAAGAGTCAGGACCTGAAAGATGAAGCATTAACTGTGAAAATATCATGACATTTGAATGGCCAATACTATAGACAAGACTCTACTCAAATGATAAGAAAACAACTCCATATCTCATCAGGTTTGACAGACTTGCTTTAGAATATTTTACAGGTACAAGATCACTTTGACATGATTCATTGCACTGGAAAAGGACCTCCAAGTACTCACTATCCAGGAGGTGATTGCTGAAGGAGAGAGAGAAAAACATCTTTTTCCGTCTATACCACCTCGGTTGCTATGTGTTGTACAATAGCGAATGAGTGAACAGGAGGGAGGTACCTTGTTATCATCCATCACTGTGTTGAGCGATTCAATCCACATCGGATCAATGTCTCCATCCAACACAATCCACTTAGGTCCAAGGTGGGAGATGTTTGCCTGCTCTCGCATTAGTGATGAAAGCAAACCTTACGCAGTGATTTGGGGGATGCCAAGAACAACAGAGATTGCAAGTATGAGTGAGACCTGTTCCTGGTGTTCAGATTTTATCTTTGGTTTAATTCAGTTCTTTTTACCATCTTTCCACTCTCGAGTTGCAGGATGGATGAAGCCAAACAGTTCATCTCTATCTACAGCTTTTGGATTCAGGTCATTCCATACAGGCTTCCTCTTCAGGTTTACATAGGTTTTATGGAGAACTCTTAATATCTGTTGAAAATTTTATTACCTCACATTTTACATTTATATTACAAATTAAGCTGAGCATTTATTTCAAATAATATCTGAGGTATAAAAAGCCAACCTGACTTTTCCCAGTCCCTGCATTTCCAACAACAAAGACAGAGTGACGTACAGCCATGAGTTCTTCCAGCTGTATCACCTGACAAAAGTATACGTGTTTAAAAAAGAGGGTCTTTAATTCTTTATTTAAGGTATACATAAATAAATTTGTCTCAGACCTTGAGGATAAAAGCCTCCTCAGGCTGCAACTGAAGATCCAGAGTGGTCTTTCGAATGGCGTTTTCAAACTCAAAATCTCTTTCTCTTTCTACCTCCATGCCTGGAAACAGATCTCCCAGTAGTCCCAAGAAGACAGTCACATCCTCTGTCACAATTTTAGGCATGTTGAAGTCCCGCAGTGCACGCATCAGCACCTAGATAAGAATGCACATTCTTGTATAAGAAAATGTTTCTTTCTTATAAGTCTAAGAGATGAAACGCACATATCAAGTGACCTGATCCTCTGGTCTTGTCTTGTCTTTTCTTCTCAATGCCCCTGCCAGAACCAGAACAGACTTGACAGCACGCAAACCCCAATCATAGTGGTCCTAATAAACAAATGAGAAAAGAAAGAAAATATGTGCATTCCCATGTTTACACTTACCATAAATCACAATATGACTTCATGTTTCAGTGTGCTCCTGAGGTAAAGCTGAAAAGATTTATTACTGGTGCTCTCTGTTCTAATTCAACAATGTGAAATATAACAGTGCCTTACTCATACCTGCTTGGAAAGCAGCTCTTTGCATAGAGTGTACAGAGTTATAAACTTCTTGGCTAAAAGCTTAGCATCACGGAAACTCTCTGTCACCAACATTATCTCACAAATAAGTTCAGTGTCTGGCACCACCATGGCGCAGGGCCTACAGGAGAACAGACAATGCACACAATTAATTCTGTGCTAAATAATGGCATATTATAAAGAAGGTGACTGCATCATTCTCACCTGAAAAGAGACTTGAGGTTCTCAGGTAGCTCCGTCCTCCCTGCATAGCCAGGGTTCATAGTGATGAAAATCCCAACCGAGTGTTTTAAGATGATGTCCTTATCAAGGAACAGGAACCTATGAAGTAGCATAAAATATTAACTAATTTTTAAGGTAACAGTAACATGATGTAAACTTCATGTATTCATCTTCAGTTACTCACCTTTCCTTCTTAGAGCGAAGGGCATCCTGAATGGTTTTAACCTGCACTGCTACCACTGACAGAACATCCACAGGGATACGATTGAATTCATCAAAACAACCCCATGCTCCAGTCTGTGCCAGACCCTTATAGATATTTCCAATTGACTTAAGATTTAAAAAAAGAAATTTTACAATAAAGCGTGTTTAAAAACTGTTTACTTAAATCCCTGAATGAACATATAAACTGAACAAGGTAATAATTGTACACTCCATGTTGAACTTCATACCTTGTAATCCATCTGTTCAGAACAGTTGAAGATGTATACCATGACACCCATGGCTCTGCCGAGATCCTTTGTGGTCTCAGTTTTTCCTGTTCCAGCAGGGCCTGCTGGGGCTCCACTCATGTTCAGGTGGAGTGACTGAGTCAAGGTAATGTAACACCTATAGCGTGCAATACCATAATGAAGAACAAAAATGTTTCACATTTAATGTTGTGAAGTTTATATGTGTTTTGTATGCATAGACTAAAACCTGATAAACATAAGTATAGTTACCTGTCTGTGAGCGGAGTAATGACAAGTCGCGGTGTATTTCCAAGATACTCATAAGAATAAATGAACTGAGCATCACAGATGTTAATATAGCAGTGGTGAAGCTGCTCGTTCCAATAATGTCGAAGCTGGGAAAGCCACTGGAAGGCCTGTGAGGTGGTGACCTGTGACGACACATAACCACTATCAAACTTCATTAAGGAACCGTGTATACAGATATTAAGGTGGTATGATGATTACAAGAGATATTTTTCCTTTCTTTAAGTTTAACCAGATTTATTTGAAACTATTTCAGTAAAAATGATGCAGTGCCTAATATATATTGTTTGCTTCCCCTTAAATGTTTTATATCAATTAACACAAATTGTTTTAATTGAATAAAAAGGATTTGTTTGACTGATTTGCTCTTTTGTGCGTAAACCTTGCCAAAGTTAGCTCAATTAGAGAAAAATGAGATACTAATCAAGAAATGATTCAGTTGTGTTAACCTTATTAGCAATTAGGCTGGCAACAATGTCTCTGGCATGGACATCAATGGTGCATATAGTCATGATCTTTTGTCTGTCGCCTGAGCTCAGCTCTCCAAGTAGTATGCCAATCAACAAGTTGAGCTGAGAAATCTGTAGAGGGAAAAACAAATTTAAAGCAATGCTGAGCAAAATGTAAAGAAAAGAACAGTGTTACATTAAATTTATGCAGGTGATTAATCCCGTTATTCTGATATTAACATTGCCTGGTTCAAGGTTTCTGTCTCAGCTGTGCTGCCAATGATTCAGAGTCATTAAAACTTCAGTAAGTGCAGATCATTCAGGGTATTACATGAATGTGTACTTGACGGACAATCAAAAGCAGTCTTGTGTTCTTGTTTTGTCTACAAGATAACTGGAAGTCATTTGTCCCTGTTCCTATCTGACAGCAGATTCAATCAGTGCAGTGCAGTGACTTGAAGGGAAAGAGAGATTATTCAAACAGCAGCCAAGGACATGTTAACCTTTAATAGTGCTGATGAAACTGACAAGGGTGATAAAACAACTGTGAGTGTAGCCCACAATGAAGTTCCATAAGCCCAGTTCAGGTCAAATCATATGTGGAGTATATACAAATACTGTGCCTATTACAGGCTGCTAAGTAAGCCACACATTAAAGGATCAACAACATAATATCAAATAAAAAACAGAGTGTATGTAATATTAATACATGACAAACAGGCACAGCTTTTTATTGCAAACCTACATTTAACTGAAATCTTAAAATGTCAACGTATCCTGTACCCCATACCTGTTTCTTATTGTAGTCTTTTAGTGCAGACTCAAATCCTTCCTCGATTCTTTTAAACACAAGTTCCATATCATTACTCCACCAGATCTGTGATCCAGTGAGAGCAACTTGGGCAGGGAAATCAAGAATCCACTGCTCTCTGGGTCTGTCTTCATACATGGACACGGCGTCAAACAGGTGACCCTTGACACATTCCTTCATAGACTCCTCAAGATGTGCAAGCCATGTCTCCACCTAATGTAAAGTAGTTTTACAAGTGATTAAGGTTTTTTTTAATGATGCGTGTGATAGCTATTTTATATTCTGAGATAATGAGTATGATCTTACCGGACCATAACAGAAACATTCCGCCTGGAATGGGACATATTCCCTTTCTTTGCTATACATGCCCACAGCAACTTTAGGATTGCTCAGCTGTTCATCTTTGGTGAACTCAAGATTGGACATGTTGTCAAAAATTTTTGAGAGATGGATGGTTACCTTAAAGAAAAAAAACACTCAGTATTACATTTACACATGAAAGATATATGAATCATAACAACAGTGACACTAGTTAAACACTAAAAACAAAAATGATAAATGGAACTTGCACTGAAATTTTTTTCACTATCACGCACACACTCCAACAAATGCACCATACAGACTGGAGTTACCACAGACCTTTCAATTAGTAGACGACCTATTCTACCTGATCGGCCACAGCTTCCCCAAAATGAAGGAAATTCAAATTTTACCTCTCTTGGACGACCTCCTTTAGAAAGGATGTCCAACAAGTCTGCAGATGAAATAAAATAGAATCGCGGAAAGGCAAGTCTTTTTGTTTCCAGGTACTCAGCAAGAGCATTTTCGCATAATGCCAGCCTGTCAGAAAGAGGCAAGTGGAAAAGTCAATAGAAAACTTCAAACAGTATAACAACAATTTAATGAAATAACCATACACCTTTTCTGAAGATCCTCTAACTTCTCAAACAGATGAGGTTTGTTAGTGGCCTCAATGACATTTTTAACCTTGGCACTGTCCGACATTAACTCCTGAAAGAACAAAATTTCCCATGCTTACAATGGTGACAACAATGTAATTTGCAGAACTACATCAACTGCATATACATGCAGACCTGAAATTCTGCATCTATTGTTTTAAATCTGTGCGTATCTGCAGGCAGCTCTTGGCAAATGTCATCACAGCCTTTGAAGATGCTTTCAAGGTAGGCCCATGTCCTTTGGACCTCAATCCAGATCATGAGCACCGAGTCAGCCACAGTCAACTGTTTTTGTAGTTCCACTACCTGGTGCAGAAAGTGATCTACATGCTTGTTCTGAAAGACGCTCTGGAGCTGAACCTTGGGGATAAGGAAAAGGAGGAATGAGCATAAAGGATTTGCCCCAATGTAAAATTTAAATACACCAGATTGCAGTCCAATCTATTGCAAGAAAATGCTATATCTTGATGACAGGCCTCACTTACATTTATCAGTTTTATTTGTAAACACATTCCACCTCAACACATGCCAAGCCATTCAAAAGTGGGGGAGGGAAACTATTGAAACAAAGATGGAGGCACTAAAATGGGAAGAATTCCTATTGCTGCCTCTAACTCCCCAATGCATCTGGTGTATATGTTCAAAGACCACCACAGTGCAACAATGCCCCATATTCTGCAGCAGCTATAAATCTAGAGACTCAATGGGGACCTCTCTACTCTCAGCTGTGCTGTTAGACACTCAGACCGGGCAGGCACTTCTGCATTCTCATCTCTATTCAGCACTTAACTATCAGAGCTTCTCACAGACAGCCAATCTTGAGAACAAGCTCTTGTTCTTTATGAGCATTAAGCATTTTTGTAAGGTCAAAAGTAAAATCACTTCCAGAAACTTGAGATATCTACCTGATGATCCTCAAGAGTTTCAATGAGGTCCTCGTCACATTTAAGCAGTGGCACAGAGGTTTGGTAATGCTCTTCATATGAGAGCTCCATTGACATCCACGTTTGACTTATTTCTGTTACAACCTGAAATAAAAAATACTATATAGTATTTTGATGACAGGGTCTTAATAACATAACTGCAAATGTGACAGCAAGTTCAAGTTATCAATGAACTAACCTCACTAAAACATTTAGATTTGTGTATCTAGTCCTTAGCTTTCAAGTGTTGATATAGATCAGGATTTCAAGTACTGTAGAGAGTCTTGTTTATTTGTTTAGCACATTTTATTATTCTGAGCAGAAAAATCCAAATGGAAACTAATTTGACTATGCAGTTACACAGTGAGGAGAAATCTTCCTAGCAAACAAAATTTTAAAAATATTTTTAGCAAAAGTGTTGTGTGGTATGTTGCATAATACATGATTATGACTAAAAGACTATTCAGAATCAGAATACTTTATTACTGATGTTGAAACATTTTATTTATAGCTAAAAAGTAACCTTCTCTATTGCCATCTCTTTGACCGCCTTATCCACTATATTGTGGACTACATCTTCAAACAAATGGAGCTGCAAAGTCAGGAGGTCATCCAAGGTTGCACTGTCCGTCACAGTGAAGTCCACCTATTAAAAAAAACAAACAGTCATGAGAAAAACATTTGACATTTCTATTAACCAAGACAAAATCTCACCGACAGTAACATCTCTGCTTTGTGAAATCATGTACCTGTGTTGTTTTAATTAGCTGGACCCAGTGGCGCTCTCGTATTGCCAGGTTCTGTAGTTGACTCACGGCCCGCAGTGACGTCAACAAGTTCTTTACATAAAGGTCTAATCCAGAATACACATCCCACATGCGAGCTTCTTTGTCAAGCTTCTGTATGTCCTACGCAAACAGAAGGTAGGTAAACATAATTAGTTATAAGGGGCATCTGTTACAAACAGCAATGGTGCGTGACAGCAAGACAGCAGGAGAGATGGGCTGGTGTGATGTAGCACTGTTGGTGACCTCACCTTGGCAAGCCTCCTCAGTTCTGCATCCATCTGGTCCACGTTTATCTGCCTCCATTTGGTCTTTGTCCAGTTTTCCACACTGCTCTGTATAGATAAAGACACATGCAGAGGGGTCAGTGTGCTGAGGGTATTTAATGGGGACATTTAGTGGCTACAGGGTATTCAAAGTCTTCAAGAGGACAGACAGGTCAAGGCATTTACTTATTGGGATATTGTGGTAGGGTGATTAGGTCTAGAGCTTATTTACAAATAGGTTGGGGTTTTTTCATTTTCTCAGGAAAAATTACATTTAACTGAAGAATATAGATTAAGCTACCTACTTGAACATACACAACAATGTCCCACAGCTTTTTGAGAACAGAAATCTCTCGTCTGCAGAGCTTGATATCTCTGTAGTCAGGAATAGTGACATCAAATAGATTTGCAGACTCTTGCAGATCTGCTACTTCTTTCTCCATGTCCCGGATTGCTTTTTCTGACTACAAAATAAATGCCAGTTGTCTTAAAAAAAGGTAAAGCAGAATGATGTTTTAATCCTATAATGAAACAATAGTTAAACTCTCACTTTCTCCAGACTAATATAGGGATGCACTGCGCTGTAACTGAAGGGTGCTGTTGCTTTGAACATCTCTCTGAACCGGGTTTGTTTTACCTGAAAAATATGAGATCCCCATTTCATGTTAGTTAATTCTGGAGATATAATTCAGTAGTTTACACAATGTGCACATGTGACTTCTTTTATGTGATCACCTCAAAATCCATGCACTGTCTTCGTAAAACCATTACTGCTGCATTCTTCAAGGGTGCCACTTCATGTCTCACTTTTAAGGCCAGTTTTTTAGCCCCACTCCATTTCTCTGGAAGTTCCTGTAGAGAGAACTGTAGTTATCATTTGAAGCCTGAATGTGTAAATAATGAATGTAAGTTATTATGATTTTTTTTGCTTAAATTATCATTTGTTATCTATTGTTTTAGTTTGTAAATTAAAGTGGCAAGGAATATGACCCACTCTTTTCCCTACCTCCATTTGCCAGTAGATCTGGTCTGGGATGGTCATACCATATTGTTCCAGGAGGATTACTGTTTCTCTAAGAGGCCCAAACATCTTGTCAGTGGCATTTTGTCTCTCCTTTACAGCTAACAGGTGACTCATCACTTCTACAAAGCCACTGTCATCCTCTTTAGCCATAGGTTGGTTTAGCCCTTCAACAGTAGCTTGGATAAACTTCTGCAGCTCATCAAGACTGAGAGGGAAAACTTACAGTGAGAACAACTGATACTACATTTCGTCAGAACTGAAAATCCATGCAGAAATAAATTTTACCTGTTAGTGACATTTGTCAAGAGATGCTCTTTGAAAAGCCAGCTCCACCTTTTTACTGTGTTAAGAAGACTGGCTTTAAAGAATTTGATATCCACCCGAAACCACCCATCAAAAACTTTGATGTCTTCAAGCTGGGAAATTTCAGCATGCAGATCCTCATAATAATCAATCTGTAAAATTAAGACAACAGACATTGCAGTTAAAACATTGGCATTTATTGAAAAAATATAATTCATGAGTTCAAAAATGTTCACCTGTTCTTTAAAGTTCTTGATTGTAGGAGGATTTTCAGGGAGTGCATCTGCTCTATAAGCCTCCATCTCCTCTGATGTGAGTACACGTCCATACAGGAGAAACTGGCTGAGAAACTCAGCCCTGTCATCTTGCCACAGATGAGCATAACAATCAAACTTTGTCTGGTAATTTATTGCTTTCTTCTGGACATTCTCCACTCGATCCATTACTTCCCGTCTCAGGTCCAGTAAGTCTGGCATGCCATCCATTACATCCTGTAAGTGTTATATTACATGACATAAAACATCCGGCGTATCTACCGTTTGTAGAAGAATACACTATAATGAGTTTGGCAAGTTCAGTGCAGTAGGAAAACAAGCTTCCAATTTTGGAGAGAGGTTGACTTGGTTTAACAAGTTTAACTTTAGCAATATACAAACACAAAATTCTAAATAGAGACTGTACTTGATAATATCCTGGAGGTAATAGAACTTGACTTTTAAAAGTTCGATTAGTTAAAACACCGCATAACTTGGCAACCGATCTACTGCTATTCTAATACTATTGTCTCCTATGAACATCTTCTATTTCGCTGCAATGAAAGTATACTCTTTGCTCTTGGGAGGACAATATGTTTAGGGCCTGAAATAGAAATCTGCAACACTAGGGATTTTTTGAGCATATATGTAAGAACACTGGTAAATAATGACTAACAGGTTATTTGACATAAAAACTAATTTCGCTCTTGAATTGTGCTATTCTAAAGGTTAGTGTGATTCCTCCAGGAACAGCAAAGAATAAATTTCCCATTTACTTCCCAAACAACGACAATATATTAGAAACCTGTGTCAACATTCAAGTCTAGAGAAAATTACCTGATAGCTCTCCATGCTAAGATGAGCAGCCACTCTCCTGACATTCTCTGAAGTCTTGAATATATCTGCTATTAGTCCCTCAACCAGTTCATAGAGGTTATCTCCCGCATCGCGGTCCATTGAAGGATAAAAGGTCATCTTTGAGCCTTTCAGCATCATTTGAGCCTCAAACAGAGGAGTCTGGTTCGGGCCTGACTCCATGTTTTCCACAAAGAAATGAAGAGAGTGACTGATGTAGCCAAAGAGTCCCTCCACCACCATCTCATCCAAATATTCAAGGTAGGATTGCCATTCTTCTGAATCTGGATCAGCACGGAAGAGGACCATATTCTCCTGATTAAATGTAAAATAACAGAAAGCTATTTAGCACAAAAAGTTTGAATGGTTTGGTTCTATGTTTGTAATAATTTCTATCTGATATGATTTTGAGGGATAGTGCTAAATTAAATTATGGTTAAATTCAGTCTCAGGAAGTTTTCTCTATTTCACAATATTTAACAATAACTAGATTAATTTGATTTCAGTTGATTCCTGAGTACTGAAAGATGTTAAAATATATCAAGAAAAATTATTTCAAGATGTTAGAGGGGGATAAAAGTGATTGCAACTAAACACTTTTTGTCATGGTCCCCCCTGTCCTCTCCGGTGCTGACTCACCCGTCTCTCTCTTTTCTCCCTCTTTTTGGCTCCTTCTCTCTCTCTCTGTCGGGCTGGGCTGGGGACCATTAACTGTTTTATTATTTCCAGCTGCATGATCCGGCCACGCCTCCTCCTCCCACCTGCTGGCTGTCTGCTGATTCCTCTGAGCCTCTTTTAACCAGCGGAGGAGCTGAAGGCCGACGCTGGATCGTTGCGTTCTCTGAGTAAGCCGTTTGGTAGCTCAAGCCCTTCTAGCCTCTCAGTCTTTAGTTGACTACCTAGCTTTTTGCAACCTGCCTTTGTTGCTGCTTGTCGGCCCACGTCCCCCTCCTCTCAGTTTCTCTGTCCTCCACCTTTTCTGGACCACGCTAACCTTTGCTCTCCTCCCATCAGGAAGACCCCAGCCCAGCCGACCCTCTGGAGACCGCCCTGAGTTCTGGCTACCTGTTTTAAACCACTCCACTTACGTTGCCTGTAAATAAACCTTCTTAAATCTGCCTCCAGCATCCCGGGTCTGTTCTGTTCACTGGGGGACCATGACACCTACTTCCCTCTTCCAACTTATCTGAGCAGTTCACTGGCAGGAGGCATCATCCATACA
>VUQH01080967.1:0-27779 GCA_015106775.1 Etroplus canarensis | reverse complement strand
ATTTTATTTGAAGAAAATCTGTGTATGCGCTTGTTTTCTGACAAACATAAATGTCTGTTGATTTGGAGAGAGTAAATAAATTCTAGTGATCTTTCTTTTTGCTCTGGTTAAAACCTCTTTGGGGGTATAGATGTTTTATTGTAAAACAAGCAGACAAACAAACTTTGGATATGAATCATTGAGTATTATTTATATGGTTTTATTTTGTAAGAGTAAAGTGATAATTTTTTACTTTTTGTTCTGTCAGTTATGAAAAACAAGACATTGCAGGATGTGTTTTTAAGCCCTTGTGACTTCTCATGTAATCCCAGATGGACTTTGTGATGCTGAGATTCCTTGTTCTTCATTTTGCAGAAGATGGTTCTTGTCGACTGTGGCTATATGTTTGGGATTGCAGAAACACATTTGTGAGGAATAATGAGGCACAAAACTTACATGTGGAATCAAACCATTAATAATTAGATAAATGTGATATTAAAACCATTTAAGGGATAGTGGATATATTGGAAAGAAGGATGTTGAAGATGGAGCCGCCAGGCAAGGAGAAAAGAGGAAGACCACAGAGAAGGTTCATGGATATAGTGAAGGATGACATGCAGAGGGTTGGTGTGTCAGAAGAGGATGAAAGAGATGGGGTGAGATGGAGGTTGATAATCCACTGTGACGACCCCTAAACTGAGCTGCTGAAAGAACAAGATTTAATAGCTAGACCAATATTATCCACAGTGTAAACTGTGAAAACGATATGAATTTAAATGCACAGAAGTTATTTTCCTGAGGGGCTTTATTTTTCATCATATTATGTTATAGTTTAGCTTTTATTATAGCAACTGCATCTTTTGCTGTAGAAAAGAAAAAAATGCTTATTGTCAACAAATTTGAAGTTAATGTGAAGCTACACTGTGTGCACATGGTCATTTTTAGGTAACATTTGTAATTGCGTGCAGTCTATGTCAAGATTTGGTGAGGTTGATTTATTATGTGTGATTGTTTGCCTGTGTATGTCTGTGAATGTATATGTGTGGTTCCATGGCCCCCCCTTCGAAGTCTTTGCACCTCACACCACCCACAAACTGCCTCTGTGTCTTCCAGGTGTGGTATCTCTCTGGCTGGGTGTGCTACCTCCAGTTGGAAAAGGCAAAGGAGCAGCAAGAAAGAGAGGGAAGAGAAGCAACAGAAGAGGAGAAAGAGGAGAGGACAGCTTTGAACAAGGCTGCCAGATTGTACTTGACTAATGCTAAGAAGGTAATCCTAGTTAAGATAACCTCATATTTCTAAAAAGCTGGGACATTGTGTAAACAACAAACAAAAAAGCTGAAAGTAGTGATTTGAAATTTTCTAAAGCTTTTATAAATGTAAAATTGGTGAAAAAAATATTAATAAAAGATTTAGAAAATTCCTTTGTTGATGCAGTGATGAAATGTGTTTACTGGCACTGGTTTTCAGAAGTATTCCAGAGTCTCCACTGCACCATTGTGTCTGATCTTAACGCAGTGATGACAAAGGCCCTAAAGATTAATGTCATTCAGTATTGATTTTTGACCTTGTCCCTTGCTTACAAAGATTTCTTCAGATTCTCTTCATATTTTAATGTTGTAATGTGTAGATGATGAAAATCCCAAATTCTTTGTCATTTTTCACTGAAACATCCTAAATTGTTGAACAATTTTTCTCTGGAGTCTTTTAGAGTTGGAAAGAACTCCCCATCCTTTCTTTGCTGAAAGACCCAACCTGTCTTGGATTCTGCTTCTATACCTAATCATGATACCAAATAATCTAATCATAAAGTATTGCAACAGGTTTCAGCTTTTGATAAGTCTTTTGTACCACTTTAATCAAGACATAAGCTTTAATTGATTTGCAGGCCCTGAAACCTAAACCTCACTGTTAATCGATGATGCAAAACCAGTATAACTTTCATATACTCTATCTGTGATCTTAAAATAAGTCACTAATTATTTGGCATTGCACTTCCATTAGTGAAATAACTGAAACACTTTTTTTAAATATAGATTTGATGTGCGTGCACTTTACTAAATAATTTTCATTTCAGGACACTTTACTTTTACTGCACTACATTTAACTATCATCCATAGTTCATAGTTGGTATTATTGTGCCTACCAATCCCTTGGCTTCTCATAGTTCAGTTAATCACCTGATTGTCTTCCATTTTCATGCAAAAATTAAAAAAGGAGTGGTTCCATCTTTTCAGAGGTGAATGTTTGTCCTAAATTACAGTTGCCTAAATCATTTTTGGTTAGGTAAAAAAAAAAATGGACAATTCCATGCTGAGTAATTTCTTATTTTCTTTAGTGAAGTAAGGAAAATATTACTAGACAAAGCAAGAACAGAAAATCTAGCAGCCAGCAATAAAATAGCTGGAAAACTTATACCTCATCCAGCAAGAGGGAAATTCAGTATTTATGCATAAGAAATTAAACAGAACATTAATTTATAAACTTAGGTTTGTATACTGTACTTTTACTTCTGATAGTTTGACTTTATTTTAAAATTAGTGCCAACATAGTTTTACTTTTGAATTGAGTTAAAATGAGAATGTATGTCTTTAATTTGTAATGGAGCATTTTTAAGTTCTAGTTTGGTCTGGCTAGTAATTGTGGGTACAGACAGTTACATCCAACACACTGTCACAATAGTTAATTCTTCTGAGAGCTGGTTGTCATAGAAAGGGTACATGCAGTACGGTGAATGTGAGAGGATCCTAGCTAAGAGGCATTGTTGCCACAGAAATGTCTTTGTATAATCTCAAAGAAGTGTAAATATACCCCCATTCTCTTTCCTATTACCCTACACGCACACACACACACACACACACACACACACACACACACACACACACACACACACACACACACACACACACACACACACACAGTCTCATTCATTCTGTCGTTCTGTCAGGGAGTAATGCCTCTATGGAGCAGTGATTCATGTTAGTCTAAAATCCAATAGGCTTGTAAATCAGACAGCACAGAGTGACGGATAGCAGACCCCACCTCTTATTTTTTTTCTCTTTGCTTTCCTCTCCATTTCACCTCCTCACCCAACCACACACCCTTTTTCCTTCTCTCCCACCCTGTCGTGTTCTTCAAGAGATGAGCAGAGGCAGCTTAGCAGCATTATATTGATGTCTGTCTCTGTGGCCAGCAGTATATTGACAGGCCTATCTTACCAGCACCCACTGGGGATATCTGCAACTGAGATGGGAGCGAGGTGGGCTAAGAGCTGCCAAGAGGGAGACTGGTAGAATCTGTGGGGACGAAAATAAGTGTGCGTGTATAGATTTGGGCTGCCAGCTTTGTGGTGAGATTTAATAACAAAAAAAAACCCCAAATTGAAAAAAAAATAGTATTGAGAAATGGGGTCACTTAAGTACTAAGGAATTCTTTGCATGGAAAGAATGAATGCAAAGGAATAAAAAGGTGAAAGACTGGTAAAAGAATTGGGTGAGGCGTCAGAGCGTGACAAGTAAACAGCAAAGCAGTTTCTTTGTAGAGTGAGTGAAGCAACAGGCTCAGAATAATGTGAAAGGTAAATGCACAAAGACCTTGAAAAGGTGAGCTGGAATGTGGCGAGAAAACAGCCCTCTCATTTTTCCCTCGTGTGTGCATCTGTACATTGTGTAGTTGAGATTTTTCACTTTTTATATCAGAGCTTTGTTTCTGAACATTACTGTGAGTGTTAATTATTAACGATGAGTCAGTCTGCTAGTTAAAATGGGCTCCAACATGGAAATGAGGTCTCAAAGCCCAACGGCTTGTTTTGGCACTAGTCCACTTCTCAGCATACTTTATGGCTTTGCAAAGTATGCTGTATAGGTGAGTGTGTAATATAGTGAGTATTTAGTGAGTGAAAGCATTCAGGCATACATTGCTGCTCTTATGTGGATGCATATGTTTAATTATGTGTTTGCCAACATGCATATCTATCATTCTTCATAATTCATCCTTTTTTCTGACTGATACATGTGCACTCTCATACACTGTATTCAGCTGTAAGGGTCTAAAAAGGAATGATGGGCAAGAATGGATGCGCCAAAAGGACAAATAGGAAGTGGAGGAGAGGAGCAGGAGTAGGAGAATAAAAGGGGGGGCGAGGGAAGGAACAGATTGGATGTTGGGTATGTGTAGGTGCGGGGGGTGTAGCTGGTGAATAGTGGCGAGGGTAAAATCAATAGTAAACCGGACGTGAAATGGAATTTGAGTCTCAGCCAGATAGGGTGCGATTGAAGAAGGATCTGCAGTGTATGCACAGAGGACAATGTTATATATGTGTGTGAGTGTGCACAGAAGCTGCAAGGCAGCTAGGGCAAACAGAGGTCAAAAGCTTTACTATTTGAAGTGGCTGAAAGGGTATCCCATGAGCACGGATTGTGGTTAGGATTGGTCTAAGGTGTGCTTGTCATGTAATTTTAATGCCTTTCCCTACAAGGATGTGACTGGAGGACTGAGGTGTTAAGTTGTGAGCTTGTGTATGTGTATCTGTGTGAGTTTGCGGTCAGCCCTCTTGAGACTTCCAGCGACATGTCTCTGTTCACATTCAAGAAGCTCTAATCTCAGCCCACCAAGTGAAGAAGTGTTTGTTTGTCTGACAGTGACACAGGAAATTTAAGAAGAAAAAAATGTGTTGAAACAATTATTTTCATTATTGTTCTCATGCTTTGGGAGTGCTATGTTTGGCCTAGAAAAAGATGGTAATAACTTGATTGAGGATAAAGAGAAACCTGAGCTAGGGGCAAGATTTTAGTATCATTCTTCCAGAATAGTAGATACACCTGCATACAGTACATCCGAAAAGTATTCACAGCGTTTCATTTTTTCCACATTTTGTTGTGTTACAGCCTTATTCCAAAACAGATGAAATTCATTCTTTCCCTCAAATTCAACACACATCACCCCTATAATGACAATGTGAAAAAAGTTATTTTGAAATGTTTGCAAATTTAAATTAAAAAAAAGGAAAATTCAAGAAATCACATGTACGTCTAGTATTCACAGCCTTTGTCATGAAGCTCAAACTTGAGCTCAGGTGCATCCTGTTTCCACTGATCATCCTTGAGATGTTTCTACAGCTTAATTGGAGTCCACCTGTGGTGAATTCAGTTGATTGGATGTGATTTGGAAAGGCACCCACCTGTCTATAGAAGGTCCCACAGTTGACAGTGCATGTCAGAGCACAAACCAAGCCTCAAGTCAAAGGAATTGTCTGTAGACCTCTGAGACAGGATTGTCTTGAGGCTGGGGAAGGGTACAGAGAAAAATCTGCTGCTTTGAATGTCTCAGTGAGCACAGTGGCCTCCATCATCCGTAAATGGAAGAAATTTGGACCCCCAGAACTCTTCCTAGAGCTGGCCGGCTGTCTAAACTGAGCAATTGAGGGAGAGAAGGGACTTGGCCAGAGAGGTGACCAAGGACCCAATGGTCACTATGCCAGAGCTCCAGCGTTCCTGGAGAGAGGAGAACCTTCCAGAAGGACAGCCATGTCTGCAGCAATCCACCAATCAGGCCTGTATGGTAGAGTGGCCAGAAAGAAGCCACTCCTTAGTAAAATGCACGTGGCAGTCTGCCTGGAGTTTGCCACAAGGCACCTGAAGGACTCTGACCATGAGAAACAAAATTCTTTGGTCCAATGAGACAAAGATTGAACTCTTTGGTGTGAATGCCAGGCATCGTGTTTGGAGGAAACCAGGCACCGCTCATCACCTGGCCAATACATCCCTACAGTGAAGCATGGTGGTGGCAAAGGCTGTGAATACTACACGTACATGTGATTTCTTGATTTTTCATTTTTAATAAATTTGCAAACATTTCAAAAAAACTTTTTCACATTGTCATTAAAGGTGGTTGTGTGTTGAATTTTGAGGGAAAGAATGGATTTAATCTGTTTTGGAATAAGGCTGTAACACAACAAAATGTGGAAAAAGTGAATACTGTGGTGTGAATACTTTCTGGATGTGTGTGTGTGTGTGAATGCAAGTCCAAGATGAGGGTAAGAAAACCTGTCTATCTCCTTGACAGGAAGGTCATTTGGTGAAATTGTAAGAGTATAAGTGGAAGAAGGCAAAAGGAAGAGTTCACTGAGGGAAATAGGAGACAAGCTGGGAGAATGAAGGTATTATCAAATGAAATAAAGGGTGAAATGAAAGTGGAAGTTAAGCATAGGTGTGGAGCAAAAGTTGAACAATGATGGAATGATTAGGCTTTTACTGCATAATCAGTCTGTCCTTTCATGCCATATGAGTTCTAGAAAAATGTAGAAATGGGGGGAAAAAAATAACCTATGAAGAGTACTTTAATGCCTTTTTTCTACATACATGCTGGACCATATGGGCACATCAGATTTCTTTGTCCTCACTGTTCCATACTACTTCAAAACAAGCAGAAAGTCCCAGCAGGTTTTAATGTAATGACCATAAACAGAGTGAGGCCTCATTCAGCTCCCGAAGCAGCATTGTGAACATAATTTAGTTTTGAATTAAATTTCATAGACCTATTCAATTCTATTACCAACGATCGGAGCTGTTGCTGTCATTATCATGAACTCAAACTTGCCAACTCTTTTCAGTAGAGAAATTTCTTCAGTGAGTGCTGCCATGTTGATTTATACTTGATCGTGTTACTAAATGCCTGAGAACTTGGAGCTTAGCTATGAATTATAACTTTCAATTTGGTTTTTCTCCTATAGAGCTCTGCCAGTTTCCAGGTGAATATGCACTGACAACAGGCATAGTAAAATCATTTTTGAAACTTAAGAGTAAAGATACACTTGTGTTGCATTTTATGTGTACCTAATTTTTTATTCTTTTTAAATATTAATTTAATGATATTTGACCAAATTTACTGTCAACTAGGCTTTTACTTAAAGTTAGTGCATCACTGAAATGTTACCCTAACAAAAAGTACTGGGCAACCTACACATTACAGCTACAGGAGCTGTTATAACATCCCATGTTAAATCTAAAGGCATTAATATAAAGTTGGTCCCCTCTTTGTAGCTATAAAAGCTTCCACTCTTCTGGGAATGCTTTCTACAAAATTTTGGAGTGTGTCTGTGGGAATTTTTTGCCCATTCATCCAGGAGAGCATTTGTGAGGTCAGACACTGATGAGAGGGCCTGGCTCACTATCTACCTTCTAGTTCATGCCAAAGGTGTTCAGTGGGTTTAGGGTTAGGGCTCTGTGTGGGTCACTCAAGTTCTTCCATACCAAACTCATCCAACCATGCCTCCATGGACCTTGCTTTGTGCACTGGTTTGCAGCCATGCTGGAACAGAAAAGGGCCTTTCCCAAACTGTTCCCACAACCTCAAAGCATTATCCCTCCTCCATCAAACTTTACAGTTGGCACAATGCAATCAGGCAATACATTCTCCTGGCATTCGTCTAACCCAGACTTGTCCTTTAGCCTGCCAGATAGAGACGCATGATTCATCACTTGACAGAACACATTTACACTGCTCAAGAGTCCAGTGGAGGCATGCTTTACACTACTCCATCTGATGCTTGCCATTGTGCTTGGTGATATATGCATGCATGTGTCTGCTCAGCCATGGAAACCCATGCCATGAAGCTCCTGGTGCACAGTTTTTGTGCTGATGGTAAAGCCAGAGCCTTGGCAACTTTTATGCACTGTGCACCTCAGCGACCCCACTCTGTGACTTTACTTGTTCTGCCATTTCATGGCTGAGTTGCTGTGATTCATAAAAGCTTGAGTGCTTTCACTTTGCAGTAATACGGCTTATAGTTATTGTAGCATATTAAAGAGGGAAGAAATTTCACAAAATGACATTTTGCAGTAGTGGCATCATATTACAGTGCCACACTCAAATTCAGTGCACTCTTTAGAATGTCCCATTCTTTCATACAGAGTGCATGGCTTGGTGCTTACTTTTATAAACTACTGGCAATGGGACTGAAGGAAACACCAGAAATCCTTGATTAAGAGGTGTGGCTCAATACTTTTGTCCATATAGTGACATGCATCCTGAAATAACAAAGAACACAGCCACATTAGTAATGCTGAGAGGCTAAATTTAGACAGCACTTTTCCTTCTTTCAGCTATTACTTTGAGGGGATGCCACAGTATATCATCTGCTTTCATCTCACCATATCCCTTGCATCCTCTTCTTCTACGTCCTTCTTTGACCAACATTAGCATAGATTCCACTGGTACTCTGCTGGCCAACAACACTGGTGGTAGTTGTAGTTAACCCGGGTCTCGGCTGTTTCGGTATGTAAATCTTATTATTGATTCATGTATTTGAGTCGCACAATTTTTACAGCAGTTTCCCTTCCTTATACAAACCTCTCCATTTATCCAAGCTTGGGACCAGTGGCGCAACACTGATTTCAGCCAAATATTAATGGCACTAATGTTACTTGTCAAAATGCTTACAAGCTGAACAATGTAATTAGTTTTGCTGGTGTGCTGCCGTAAACCCATTTATTGAACAAAGACAAATTTGATTTGATGATGGTGCTAATGAAAAAAAGTCAGAGACCTTAAAGTTGTCATAATTTTCTGGAAGCCATAAAAAAACTAAATTTGGTGCCAATCCTTTTAGTAGATGCTGAGATATATCATTGAGTAAGTGGAACACCCACCGCATTCAAATTCACCCTCTACCTTCTTGTATATATGTACTAAATTTAATAGCAAATCCTCTAATAGTTGTTGAAATATTTCACTCTGGAACCACAAATGCCAGCGGCAGTGGAGCTTTATTCGCCTCTGACAAATGGCCAGATCAACATCAACAACCTTTGAACAATGTCTAATGTCAGTGGCTCAAAAGGGTTAGCAAATAGTCATTGAGAAATATCTGTCCATGGACCTCTGCATGTGCAAGCGCTTAAAATCGAGTGTGTATGTATGTGATTCTGAGTTGTTCTGTCCCTATTCAAGTAGGGTTTGGGCAATGACTTAGGGCTTGAAAGTAGAGCAAAGTGGACCATGAAAAAGTTATACGATCACACACATTCTCCCTCCCTCTTCAGGCAGCTCTCTGAGCCGTGAAAGGGAGAAGAGAAAACATAGGCTGCTGTAAATGAGAAATGCTTGTGTTTTTTTTTGTGACGACAGTGCTGATCTCAGCAGCACTCGTTGCGGAATGTGTAAAGAACAGCTCCTGTTTGTTTAGCTAGCTGAAAGTATCACATTGAATAATCTTCCTGTCCAGCAGACGCAATGTGCTATTGATCTGTAGTGAATATAACCACATAAAAATAACATTTCCAAGTAATGCTCAGTATTGTAGAACATGCAGCATGTTTTCACATGTTCACTGTATCTATTACATTATTGCTTGTATGAAGAGACCCACTAGCTTTTACCCAGGGCTGCAGTGTGCAATTATTCTGGGTATTGAGCCAAGTGTAAACCCAACCCAACTTTTATTCAGAGTGCCTGGTGCTGAAAAACATCTCTAGGCATTTCAGAGTGACACTGGTAGAATGAGAGTGTGTGTGCGTGTGTGTGTGTGTATGTAATATTTGCAGTGCTCTAAAGAGTCTGAGAGGGTCAAATCCCCTTGGAATCAGACCCTGTGCCTGGACCTAGGTCACACTCCACCTCCTTGGAGCTCCAACCTGCAGAGACAGCATCCCCTTAAATACACACACACACACACACGCACACTGCACATTCTAACGTTCCAAATGAGTTCCCATGGGACTGCGTGTCTCCTGTCAGGACCTGCTGTTGCTTAGAGACTGGTCCTAGGGCAAAGCAGTCACACACACTCTTCTTCATTCTCCTGGCCTTGTTACACTTTTAGTAAGAATGATGGCAATCAGCTGCTCATTGTCCGTAAGCGTAAGCGATCATGTGAATGTGTGTTAACTACATTTTGTAGACAAAATAGAATAATATTCTTAGATCATGTAAATCCACTAACTGCCTTTTCTTTCTAGTTTCATTTCTGGAAAGAGCAGCATAAATATAAAATACTGCATCTGCCCGTGTGTGTCTGTGTAATGTAGACTCAGAAACATAGCGATATGCTTGCTGTCCTTAGTGGTAGCCCGAGCAGTTTTATCACCCATCCTGAGTTCAGTAATTACACAGAAACTGGGTATTTTACAGAGATACATCTGCAAGCTGCTTTGAAAACAGGACTTTTCTATCTTGCGCTTTCACGGCATATTTCACTGAGATAACTTTTATTATAAGTGTGCACATGCACATGTACACCACATAACCATATGTGCATCAATTCTGGATACATTTCTCTGTGTCTGTGTGCATGGATGCTGAAAGAGGAAGATAAATGACCTTTTTTGTCTCCTGTGCAGCTGAATTGTGTGTCAAATGTGCTGATTTGCCAGAAGAAAGGCAAAAACTGTTTACCAGCGTTTTGAGGGCTGCCTTGCTGACAGAATGCAGATGCTTTTGGTTAGTTCGGGTGTCCTAACCCACACTTAGAGACTTAAAACCTCAGGGCTTCTCATTTCCCTCAGCGCGACTCTGCTACTTATGGATGCTATAGTGACGTGCTCGTAACTTGAGTGACACAAGAATAGAGCTGCTTTTGAGAGCCTTTCACTTACCATATCATTTCTTCTTTTGCCTCCACAGTATAATTTTGCACTTCGTTTTTGGTTCTCAGCAGTATAACCCACTTTATATTCAAAATTTTCATTTTTCCTGTCTACTTACTAGCCTGTTATGTACTTGCATCATCCTTTTTTGTCTTTTTTTTCCCCTGTTCCTCCAGCTGTACAGTAAGCTGCGATGTGATGACCAGCCAGTGTTGGAGCATGTGGAGCAGCTGCTCGGCGAACTGGGAGGAGAGGTGGAGGGAGAAGAGGAAGACCCAGTCTTGGATGAAGATTTTGAACCCTATAGTGATGATGAGGAGGAGGCAGATTCAGAGGCACCCATGGAACACTGACCACACCACCTTGCTTGTATTTCGTGATTTCACTTTTCCCTATCATGCTTCCCTGTAGTTCTCATGAGATCTCAATGGTGCCTTTTTTTTAATGGTTTTCCTCTCACACCTACTTATCAAAGATTAAATCTGAAATCCAGTGATATGCACATAAAGAGTGGCATTAAAAATGGCAGTATCCTCAATCTCTTTCAGTCAGTTGTTTAATGCTTTCACTGAAATAAGTCCATACTTGAGTAATGCTTCCCTTAATCTCCTTGACAGATGTTGATGAAAGAAATGACTTTTAAAGCTTTCCTTTTCACTAGTAGCAGAAGCTGAACACCTTTGAAGGCTTTTACCTCTTATGCGCCCACGCTGGTTTCTACAAGCAAACATACACGACACATACAAGCAAAAACACAAAGGCGGCATGTTAATTACTTCAGCTGTTCCTCAGTACAACAGCAGCGTTTCCCCTCTGAGAGACCGAAGAATGCATGAGTCTCTCATATACTCGAATGCCATCCTTACATTTAATTCTAATATAAGTTTCGGTACATTGAATGTTGTGTATTTCATTTTATACACCTCTTTCAACGCCCCTTTTCAGCTTATTGAATTCAACGATACACAAAAAAAATAATAATTCGGCTAACTTATACAGACAGCATTTCTGTGTGCTTGACTGTTCAAAGTGAATTAAACCCTTTCAGAAGGGAGAAATAGATGACTGACTTTTCTTAAAGCAGCTTCCAAATACTGAGACAGGGTTATGTAGTGTAATGTCATGCCTCAATAACGGACAGATGCTTTTCGCTTTCTTTTTTAATTTTTTAGAGGTGAGTGCAGCAAGGTGAAGAGAGTTTTGTATATCTGAGTGGGTGACTGCTATACACGTTGCTGTGTGTGGCAAAGATAATTATGCCGCTTGAACAATTTTATCAACAGCGGAAAAACTCAAAGTGTGATACGTTCACAACATGGCAATTAACTGCATAATGGCATGTTAGACTACAAATTTTGAAAGCTGATATGAGAAAGTTGGATGAAATTTCTGCAGTCAATTGGTGTCTGTTAACTGCCTTAATATTTAGCATCTATTCGACTGGATTTTTAGAATACATGTCTGTATGTTGGTGTAAGTTTTTTAGTTTTTAGTATTTTAATTATAATACAGCAGCTTCTGTGCCATTGCAGATGAGCTGTTTTGTGTGTTGATATATTTTTTCTCCCTAGATGGCTTTAGTAGGAGGACTGCTCCATGTGATATACATGCTGTCACACAGCCACTACAGAGTATTTCTCCATGCACCATGCCTGTTGACAAACACACCACAGGCTTTCGCTGCTGTGCGTCCCCTTTGAAGAATTTCATAACCGGTAAATGGGTACGTTATCTGCGATCCTGATCCTGATAGTGATCCTGCTCCAAGCTGAGAGGTCTGGTTGGGAATACAGGGGTTAAGATAGTGTGATCTGATAGTATGTGTTTGTGTTTAACACACAGCTCAGCAGAAAAGTTATAGTACTGTGTGTGCATTTGTATATGCGGCATATCATCATAGCTTAATGTGATATGATGTGCTGTTATTTGTAGACTGGGATTTTCTCAGAAATATTCATGTCTGTGATGTTTGGTACATGGTAATGTACCAGTGCAGGCCTTGAGGAATGACTACCTGGAGCAATGCTGTCATCTAGCATTTGCCTATTATAATTAAAATGGGCTCCAGTGTGTGTGTGTGCGTGTGTGTTTTTCTATTTATGTGTGTTTGTATGTGTGTGTGTTATGGCGTGTGTCCATGCGGCTCATTTGCTGTGCGGTGTGATTAATGACTCTAGGGGCGAGTGAACACTGGCGGTCAGCCCTTTCTGGTTATTCTGAGCTGACCTAGTGTGACTGGGCCATAGTCAACACAAAGCCTTAGGTGATCTCAAAATCCTTGGCCATTCTCTCACCTGTACATCAGCTTCAGCACCACAGGAGTGTTTTCACTTGCTGAGAGAGGGGTGTGCAGATTCAACACAAGGACACACATTCAATCACTGGTAAAGGACACTCACTGTTTGCTCACTTTCTTTCCAGCCCTTGCTGGAAATTATTCTCTGAAAGTCCAGAATGGCTCTCTGAGCAGCCAAAACACAGTAATAATCATACTTGTGTTATATTGCCATGCCTCTTATTGATAAGGTGTGATCTTTCATATTTTTGAGTTACAGATTTCTACAAAATACATTAAAAACATTGTGTGCATAGGTAATGTCTGCAGTGCACTTAGTTCTTGCAGGTATCCAAACTGTCTTTGGAGTACTTCGCAGCATGTGTTCAAACTCCAAGGAAACCAACCCATAATTAGTAGGCCATACATGTGTGTCTGTATATAGTTGTATTTATTTTTTTTAATAATTGACGGTAATGAGCTGAGCGGAGGGGAGAATAATCCTGGATTAACAGCCTAAAAATGCATGTGTTGTCATAACAACATCCTGATTGGGACTTACTCATTGAAATACAGTCACACAAGCACCAATTCACACACACACATAAACATAGGAACCACCAGTTGTCCATGCATTGAATAGCTGGATACTTCTAGCTGTGTGTGTGCTGTTTCTCCTGTGTTGGTGTATGTGCTGTTGACTTAATTAGAGAGTTAAGCAGGGTGCTCCTCTGAAGGGATTAAGGGGGAAATTATCAGAATCTGGAGACTTAAAGCTGAAACCAGTTAAACTGAAGCAGAAGGAGGGAGATCAGAGCTCAGAAGAGAAAGGAGTTTAAGAGGCAGTTCTACTGTTTATACATGCATTCACATGTTCATTTATGTAAACTGTCCCCTTGAAGTCATGCTTAAGCACTTAAATTTGCTTCAAGGTGTACTAGCAATTTGTTCACCCTTTCAAAGCTGCTGTTTGGATGTTTTTGAACCATGGGCACTCTGGATGCTGGAGAGGCTTATGGATATTCCAGAATGCTAATCAAGAGCCTATGAGGTGACAGAAAATCAGACAAGCAGGACAAAGAAGAATGGACAAAATCGACTCCCCTGACTTCAGGATTGACAGGAACTATGTGTCCCTCATCCCCATCACGTTCTTAAAGCTGTGGCCATGCATCCAAATTGTGAATTAACAACATAATGCAAGTGATAGTTATCTAACCAAATGGTTTCCTGACAGCCTCTGTGAGAATCCATGAATAAAGTGACCTTTCTCCTCTGCTGTGAAACCATTTCCTGTATAGAACAGATTTCTAATGGATGCAGTGTGTATGACTGGAAAAGCTTTGCCTAAGAATTGACAAAAGTAAATACTCAGCTTCGCAAGACTTGTATGATCATTAAAATATTATATGATGTAGTTAGAATGGAAAATGTTTTTTCACCCGTCAATATGGCACATAGTTATGTCCATTATCATTTTTGTAATATTTGTTGAAGAAAATTTAGCTTTTTTTCCTCAGCGTTTTTTTCAAAGAAACTCTTATAAATAACTCAGAAAAGTCATCTTCTTCATTGATCTGCATTTTTGGTCAGTATGGCTATTTTAGACACTCCTGCTGCTGCTATTGTTTGAGAATTGAATGTGTTTGTGCATCTCTCTGCATGCGGTTTGTGTGTGCACATAGTAATCTTTGGTTGGAACATCTGTCTCTCAGAGATAACATAACCGAGGAATTAGGCATGCTGTCTTACCACTGAGTATCACATCTCACTATTACAGCCCCCTAAATTATACCCTATTACACCTCTATGTGTATATGTGCGTGTGTGTGCAGATGAATGTAAGCAATGTGCTGACAGTGTCATGTCCTTGGGGGACTGTGCCAAGTTTAAGAGTATCACTGAGCCCACTACCTTCCCTAATCCTTAAATCCATTGTAGACCAGAATTCACAGTTATTTCTGCGTAATACAAGTCCTACACAAACAAGTCTTGACTCAACCAGAGAGCCAAGCAAATGGTAAATGAATAGAATAACACAAAAAATAGACTAGCAATCTGTAGGATAAATGGTCTTTTTCTGGTTCAAAATTATACACAGTAATACATCGTTTTTTGATATAAAAGCTCTAAACAGCCTGAATCTACTTGGCTTTCCATATATTGCTCCTGTCTGAGCAGTGTCTCTTATGCATCAGTGGTGACAGATTACTCTTTGAACTGTACTCTTTTATGGAAGTTCAAAAGCTCTCAAAAGTTAACAAGGTGATGCATCAAAATCACAGAAAATGCAGAATTTCATATGATAAAATATGTGATTAAAGGATCATCTCACTGTTCGGCTCATGGAAGCTAGAATTTCTGTCCTCCTTTTCTGCTTTATTTTTGCTGCTTGGATGTCATTTAGTGGCTGAGTAGAACAGTTAGAATATTACCCTTGCTCTTAGTATAACACCTACTCATAGGAGCCACAGAGATCCAGTAAAAAGAGGAAAATTGGAAAGAAACAGTATAACGCTCTCTTTTACGGCTCAAGGAAAACTTTTAATGAATGTCACTGTCGGGGGGGAAAGGAATAGGAAGGGCTTTCTCTGTGTAATAATAACACGACAAAGCACATTGCACTGTAAAGGTCTGTGCAGTACAACAGCATTCAAACATGTAAAGGATATGGTCTCAGAATGAAGGAAATCGAGATGACAAAGTGTAATGGTGCCTTTTCTTCTGCACAGTCAGAGAACAGCCGGGGGAGCTGAAGTCAGTCCCACTGACCCGGTTGAATCAAAGAGAAGGGTAGGAGGCAAGAACACAAAAAAGGAAAGAAAAGAAGAGAGCAAGAGATGGTGAAGTGTCTCATTTATACAACATTGCAATTTGGGTCGATGGAGCCTTTCAGTAGCCGTGAGGGGCTTTTTTGCTCAATGCAATCTATAGCCTACCCACAATCCAACAATCAAATGTGGGGCCAATAGAGGCGACCCTGCCTCAGCAGTGACTGCTGGTGTATTTTGACTGAATGCCAGCTTTAATTTTTATTCCTCATTAATTCTCAGAACCGATTGACTGAAGAAACCGTTTCCTCTCGATCATAAATCAACTCATACTCCTGTGTGTGTGTGTGTGTGTGTGTGTGTGCACGCAGCAGCAAAACATGAACACCCCAGGGGGCGAATCTTGGGGCTTAGGTAATGGTTTAATCAGTCACTGACAGAAAGTACAGTGATTGCTAATTTCCACGTGACTCCATTGAGTATAACTCTGTGTGTTTGTGTGGGAGCCTTAAAAATTGTGTTATAATAAAGTGAAGGTTCCAGGGCCTCGCTATTCATGGATAAATTGGCTTTTGAAATAACATGCTGTGTTTATTGTTCAATTTCCACCTTTCAAGTTTCTTGTTTGTGTGTAACTGTTTTCATGTAGTTCCCTGTTAGTGTGGGAGTGATTTGAATTCTTATGAACTGGAGAGAGAATGAAGAAAACATTGGACGAGTTTGATTTTGTATCATCTCTGTGATTATCAGTATTGGAGGACTAAGAAGTGGCAGCCCATTGGAGTATCTCTAAATTAAACTCTGCAAAAGAACAGAGCACTACTATGTGTGTGTATGTGTGTGTTGGAGAGGTAGTGATAGAAAGGTTTGATGCTGTAAGCTGCTAATTATTGCCACTCTATATTTCACACAGTCTGTTTGATCTCCCGTCCTGTGGAGAGAGATAGGGATTCTGTCTCTGTTTCTCCCAAACTCACACACTTGCACACAGGCTCAGGGGTCACAAGGAGGAGAAAGCAGACTTGTGCTCTAATTACTGAATCTCTGAGAAGAGATGACTTATTTGTATCCAATACCTCAGTACAGAAAGTGTACATTTTTTGTGTTTCTTTTGTGTCTGTATTTATGTCACCCCTTGCTGAAGCCCCCTCATGTTCTAGGCTGTGTTCACTGATATCACGGAGGGCAAATCAATCCAATCTCTCAAAGCGCTCTGGGTAGTCTAAGCCCATAGACCATCTGGATGCCGCTCTGTTCTCTTCTGTGTTCTGTTCCCTGAGTGCCGGCCGCTGTAGTGATCAACTATTTGGCAAGCAGCTTTGACACATCACCAATCACCAGGCTTGAATACATAGCAACAGTTACCAGCATCCATAACCCTTGGCAAGACATGTAAGAAAATTAATCTGTGTGTGTGTGTGTGTGTGCGCATGTATGTGTTTGGAAAAAGTTGTTTTTTTCTCATTATGCACTTTAAAAAATAATCTGTTATTCAGACAAACAGCATGATGAAATCTGGTCAAAATATGCAGATTTGGATAAAATAGAGAAGGATTCAATGGAACACATGCTACTTTTTAAAGGCCAGAGTCATCTGTGGCTGATACAAAAACACGATCCTTTTATATTTTTGAAACGGTAAATAAAAACAATTTGCACTTTTGAATTAAGTAAATTCTGATACTTTGAAGATTAGCTTGTTAAATGTCAGAATTAGATGAGGATTGGGACCTTTACAAAGGACTGATTATGATTACCAGATGATGTTATAGTGACCTCTTTCCAAATCAACAAATTGCTACAATTTTTTAAAATGAATTTGATCTTATTTTCAATTCATACAAGTGCACTCTTTGAAAAAGGGTTCCTTCTTTAGTTCCAAGACAGAAAAACTGTAACCACACTAGTTCATAAGACTGTAGAAAAACTACTCAGTTCTATCAATTCTTTATGTGGACTTGAGGCAACATGTTGCATGATCAACAGGAATAAGAAAGGGAAAAATGCTATTAACCCCATTTATTTTCACTTAAGCTTTATTGTAACTTATCAGATTCATTCATTGCTGTCTTATAAACTGGTCCATTAAATGTGTTGTGGAGAAAAAATGTTACACAATAAAGGTTGTGTAAAAGGTTTATCACTGAAACCATGGAGTATGGAATAAGCATTGCACTACTAGTCAAGGTTAAATTCACATTTTATTTTAGTGTTTCTCATCATTCTAATATTATCACACACTGTCAGAATATTTACACTATAGAGACAAAACAGGTCTTTACATGTGTCAGATATGGAAATTAGATGTTCCTTTTGCTGTGAATGTGTATGTGTGATCAGAATTACCTTACACACGTGCATACAGTACATACCAAGGTTAAAATGGCTTTGCCATATTCACCAGTCCCTGGAACATTATTTATGTTTGCTGAAAGTCACTCTATAACTCAGATAACCTATATGGAATGGAGATAAGGGGAGAGTATTATCACTGTCTCTGTCCCTGGCATGAAGGATACTTCAAAAGGCAGCTGGTCTGTCTGTGGTTCAGAAGGAAAGAGAGAAGATGACACAAGCTTAGCTTGTCTTTGAATAGCAGGTGCACCTTTCTCTTTATTCTGGCCCTGAATGAGGAATGATGGAAAAGCAAAGGATCAAAGTCTGTTTTTCCCCCACTGCCTGTTTCAACACAGCAGAGGCTAAATGGAGAAACAAATTCTCATTTGAAAACAGTCAATAGTTTGGCTGTTGGCGTGTATGCATGCGAGCGAGTGTGTGTGTGTGAAGACATATGTGCAATAATAGTTGATGCTAGTAAAAGCACTGACACATCCCAATTTCAAATAGCAGGCCCTTCTTTAAACCAAACATTCCTTCTCTCTCTCTCTCTCCCTCTCTCTCCCTCAAGCTAGTGTTGCCAAGAAAGATAAATAAACATGGCACCCACTCTGAAAATCATAACGCCTTCTGTTGAAACTTCACTGGCCACGCTCTGTCCATGACAGGCTGTGGATTCAAGGGTTGCAGGGCTACTGGGGAGAGTGGCGAGAGTGGGGTTGCATGGAAAGTGGGTGACTGGGGAAGGAGAGGGATGGGAGGATGGGACAACAGGATGGAGGGAAACAGGGAGGAGACAGAAAAAGGGGAGAGGTGAAGATGATGAGGGAGGGAAGGGTGGCGAGGGGGCAGGGGGTGAGGAAGATGAACTGGTTGTGGGTGGATTGCAGGAGAGGGGGATGAGCTAGAAGTGGAGGAAGAATGAGGGGGCATAGACAGGGCTGTGTGTTGTAAAATTATATGATGGAGATTTGAGAGAGGGGGAGATGGTGCAAGAGGGGTGAGGTTAGGGACTCCCAGAGCCATGGGCTGACTAAAGTTCTCTTGTGGATTCACGTGTGGAAGTGGCAGACTGACATGGAGAGTGTGATGTACTCGCTTTTGCATTGTATCTGTATGAATTAACTGGGCTTGAGGTTGTGGAGGGTTGTGCAAATGTGGAGGTGTATATTGTTCTTCTGAAGTCTGACTACTCTCTGTCTGCACATTATGTGTATAGTTTCCCTGTGTGTGTTTATCTGTATTTTCTTGTATATTTTCCAGGACTTTCTGCATGTGCTCTCTCGCCTGCTCTTGCAGGAGGCGATATTTGTCCATCTCCTCAGCAGTAAAGCTGATTTGTGGAGCAGTCTCTCCACCTGTCTGTTCGTCATCAGTTCTAATCTGTGATGGGCAGACATTTGGTGTACTGCTGGGATTTGACACAACCATGTCCAGAGAACATTTTTGACTGTCAGTAGATGCTCCAGGATTTACTCCACTGCGCTTTGCTTCCTCTTCCTCTTCTCTCTCCTTATCCTGATTCTTCTCCAGCAGCCCCCTTTTCTTTCTAGCCTTTCGCTGAATGGCAGGTAGTTTTCCTATAAGAGGGAGAAGCAACCTAGATGGTTTTTGTGGCAAAGACTTGCAGGGGGATAGTGCTGAAAGAGATGTTTCTGAGTTGCTTGTGTTGATAGAGGTAGAGGGTTCTTGGCCAGACTGTGAATCTTTTCGCCGTGAAGGACTTCTGTCAAAATCACGTGTGTTGACACTTGGAACCACTGGAGCAAAAGTGGATCTACTGGGAGATAAATGTGAGACTGGGCTTGAGGAAAAGGCAGATAAAGTGGACATGGGGCTGCTCTGCTTTTTTGCCTCCTCACTGGCCTCTGCAGTTCTTGAGGATGTCTGGCAAGAGCTAACTGTCAGCCCATCCACAGTGACTCCTGAGCAGGTGCTACTCCTGCTCCACTCCAAGCTCAACTCAGACATGTTGGTGCTGCTACAAGGGCTGCAGGAGCGTGGGCTGTGGCATCTGCTGTCTTGTGTGTTGATCACACTTTGGCAGCTGTATGTCTGTCTGCTTGTCCACCACTCAGGGCTTGAGAAGTGCCTTGAACTTGAGCGTCTGGTGCCTGTACATATTTTTACACCGCCTGGGCTCTCTCTGCTGTCAGCTCTTGTCCTGGAGCCTGATGTGGACCTGTGCATCCCCCGGTCTTCCCAACTGTCACTGCTGCCCCATGTCCATCTGTCCCACTCCACATCTTCTGTACTAAGATGTCTGTGTCTTCTGCCCCAGCTAACAGGACTGGGGCTAAACCTTGCAACTTGATCCCATTCCACTGCTCTATTTCTTGAGCTCCAGCCAGTCCTTGACCTGACCTCCTCAGTCCCTCCAGGACAGCCCTCTCTCGTCCACTCCCACTGTTCTGTACCTGAAAACATGCCTCTGTCTCTGCTACCTGAATATCCTTGTGTTTCCCAGAATTCGCAGTGCCTCAAACTCTTCCTCTTACTATGAATGAATTTCCTGTCCCCATGGAGGAGTTTTCTCTTTTTCATCGAGCTGTTACAGCAGCTGTTGTCAGGGTAACAGCAGTCAATGAAACTCCTGGGGTTGCTATGGTGACCCCTTTCCCAAAACAGCTTTGAGTTACATCCTGGTGAGAAGGAGTGTAAGGAGAAGTGAGACCGCCAGGGAAAAGTCATTGCATCTCCGTCTCGCTTTCCCTCCTCCTTGGTACCTCTGTCTGCTGTGTGTCTAGTGAGATGGGAGTAGAGACTGGAGTGCTCTGCCTGCTCTCTGTCTGTCTGTGACTGGCATTCAGTGCTGTGGCTCCTATGAGGCCTCCTCTTCCTGACAGAGACAGATACTGGCTCAGCCTCACATCTTCCCAGGAGACAGCTGCTCCCTGCTCCCCCCACCTTCCCCATCCTCGTCTCTCTTTGCCTCTTTTTCTTCCCCCATCTTCCTACAGTTTCTCCTTTCCTCTCTTTTCCAGTGGAGATTGTAGAGACAACACTCCTCACTTTGCACCTTGCTGATTGGCGCTTGTTTGAAGTTTTTTCCTTCTCAGCCCTCTTTCTCTTTCCCAGCTTGTGCTTCTTTGTGCTGGCTTTCCTCTTTTTGCGTGACACTTCAGAGACACCCACATACGGCTGTGGAGCGCTGGCACACTTGCACATTGTCTCACTCCCACACTCACACCTGGATGGGCTGATGCACATCCCCTGTGTGCCAGGCTGGGTGACAGACTCTAATTTACAGCTCAGGGCTGTGATGGCTCTCTCCCTGATCCCTCTTGCACCCTCTAATCTGGCTCCCCGAGGATTCTGGAAGTTTATGTCAGAGCTGTCACTATGAGTGGGGTCAAATGGATGGGAAGCTGCCCGCACACAATTCTCCATACTTAGTATGCATCTTTCTGGTCCTGTTTCTGATGATAAAAGGTTTTTGTTCTTTAGAAACAGGTGTGCTTCTGTCTCCACATCGATATGTTTCTCTGCTTTGAAAATTTCCTCATCCTTTTTCTCTCTGTGTGCTCTCAACTCTTGTCTTATCTGTCTTTGTAAACAGGAAAGAGTGTCTGGTTTAAGAATAGCTGGTACACATGGTTTTGATTCATCTGAAAGGGAACACAACTGATTTTGTTGTGAGTTCTTCAGATCCTCTGTGACTTCTCCTGGCCGTTGAAGATTCAAACAGAGCGGGTTGCAGCTGTAGGAGACGTGTGGTTCAGACTTGGTTAACTTAAGCAAACTGACAGGCCATTTCAGACGGGTAGAGCCATCTTTCCCTAGCACACACACATACTGACTCACCTCCATCCCGCTCTCTGTTTCTTGCTTTCCCTCTGACTTACTCTCTGTGTATTTGGTGTCTGTGTGTGCTTCTGCTGGTGCTGTGCTCCATATGGTCACCTGAGCTTGCGATCTCGACAACAGTGAATCATGATTCTGATTATCAGGCGCTGCTGTGGAAATAGGAAAGTGTTCTTTTACTACGCCTCTTTTTTCAAACTGTTCCTGTTCTCTTACGCCCTCTCTTGGGATTGCCTGCACGTCACTCCGTAAGGCTCTGTCAGAGCTGGACTTATCCTTTTCACTCTCACTGTGTTTCCTCTCATCTGCTATCCCAATTTCCCTGTCGATATCTTCCATTATTCCTTTTATCCTTTCTTTCATTTGTTCCCTCTTCTCTCTCTCCTCCTCCTCCAGGTCTGAAAACACAGAGGCAGAAGGCTCCAGCCTGGGCCCCCTGCGCGAGAAACAGAAAGATACTCCAAGCCTACCTCCCACTCTCCCCTGTGAAGGGAGAGGCAGCTGGGGATACAGGCTGTGGCAAGACCGGGGGCTCACTGCAGGAGTGTTTGTATCGACTCTCTCAGTCACTAGTGGGGGTTCTGTGTGAGTGGTGGCTAGTGGAACTTGGGAAATAGATTGGCATGGATCTCCTGATGGATAGCTCACAGTTGTCCTGAATTGTGTAGAAGCAGATCGCTGGGGCTCATATAAGGATTCATGTTTGTCTTCAGGGCAGTGGGCTCTTTGTCTCACATCTTTATCTTGCTGCTGACTCATAGCTCTGACTGCGCGTCTTTGGCCATAGGTCCTTCTTTGGACTCTGCAACAAGATGCGATAAGACAAACATACATGACTTAAGTTGACAATACTTGAATTAGTTTTTCTACTTAAGTGTTAAAGCAGAGTATATTAATATTCACTAAATGCCTGCTTTTACTGATTTCACAGTGCTCCAACTCAGTGTGGGTGCGGTTATGCAACAATGCAAACTTTTCTACTACACCTAAAAAGTTTTATGTGGCAGGCGAGTGATCTAAAAGAAAGCTAAGATACTCATCTTAGAGGTAATGCACTCATAAAGACATACATTTTTTGAATAAGATGAGAATAGATGACCAGTGAATAAAAGGCAAAAGGATGTGAAAATATACCTTAAAATTTAAGAATATACACTCTACTCTTCCTTTATAATTTGCAAAATGAAGGAAGAAAGAGAAAAAGAAGGAAAGAAAATACAGATGCATGTTATTGGTAGTCATAATTATGCTGTTCACATATTGTCACCTTATTATTGGACAACACATTTAATTGCGCAGGGAAAAATTATAATCAAGATGATTATGGTCTTATTGTATCAGTTACTTTGATTAATTTAGGTGAGCAAAGCCAGAGGCAGGTTTCCTCTCACAACTCATTGGACTCATTTTATTTAGTAAATGTTGTTCTGCTATTAATTTTTCACTAAAACCCCATGTCCTCCACCTACAAATGAATCAGACATTCCAAGTGTCAGCAAGAATGTGTCTTCATGATATATTTACTTCACCTGTGGCCTAGCCAAGCCAGCTGAGTGCTCTCACATCTGTGGATGCATCCATCAAAGCTATGAAATGTTGACTAGATGTGACGCACTCTAACCTCACTGGACTCCTGCCCCTGGTCTCATTACACACACACGCACTGCCGCAGACTCACACAAGTACACAGTTCTTCTACTCACCGCTGAGCGTCTTGTTGCAACTGTGCAAGCTGGTGCAGACGCCTAAGAGCCTTCTCCTGTTTGCGCTGGTCCTTCCATGATTTTGAGGCCACGTTACGAGCAAACTCTCTGTGCTTGAGCTCTTTCAGCCTCTGCAGGAAAGAAGAGGTATAAAGAAATGCAAAGAAATAATATTTGGATGGTAGGGGGTAATGAGGAAGAAGGGAGATGCAAGAGTGGTACAAAGAAGAGAGTAAGTGAGAGTTAGTTTTAGGAAGCTCTCTGCAGGCAGCTGTCTTTCAAACCATACACATCAGTCAACAGTGTTTGCAGATGTTCTCCTCCAAAGCTCAAGTCCAATTAACTCCATTCACTCTGGATGAAAGAGTCCTTCCTTCAGCACGCAGCTTGAAACCAAACAGCCCAACAAGTGAATTGTAGATTAGAGATGTAGTTGAGATGCGTGGAAAAAATGATTTCATGATGATGTTGCTCTTTCTGAATTAATATTTCTAAAGTCCCATTTTTTTCTTTGGTCAGTGTCCTTCTCTGCAATGGCATGCCATAGAATCAGCTCATAAATCATCACAGCTTGGGTACAAATACTTCTGAATCAGTGAAAGAAGTGGAAGACATGTGTTTGCTGGTGTTAGAATGGCACATCACAACAAAGTCACACCATTAAATGCTCTAAAGGCCAGAGAGTTCTATTGGAAAAATGCTAGGCTGTTGAGTATGCTAAGTGGTGTGTGTGTGTGCGTGTGTCTGTGTGTGAGTGAGAGAAAGAGCATTTCAGACACAGATGAACACAAAACACAAGAAACAACACAAACAATAACTTCAGTTTTTCAACAAATTGGTTGGTCTTTATTGCCATTATATTGCAGGATAATTAATAATTGGCTCAACTTTACCCACGTGTGTATTTATGTGAACTTATATGTCTATAGCCATAGGTGCATCAGTCCTCTCGGGGAAACAATGATTCATGAGCCTCTCTCTCCAGTTTCCTTTTCTGACACACTTTAATCCCTTCTTTATCCATGCTTGGCAGGTATGTGTGTTTGGATGCTGGTGTCTTTCTTTTTGTCTGTGTATGTCTGAAGGGTAAAAAGGGACTCAGGAGTTTGGGAATAGCTGCAGTATCTTGCACCACCATCCCTCCTATTTCCCTTCTTATTCCATCACATATTCCAGTGTATCTTGGCTACTTCACTATCCAATCAAGGCTACATTCAAGGTTTGCTGTTTACACTATATATTCTTATCCTGTAGTATAAGTTGCAATAGGATTAGACCACACTCACTTTTATATTATGTATGTTATATTATGTACCTCTTATTCTATCCTCCCATACAGTATGATACACACACACAAACACACATGCATGCACACATCAGATTAGCCTCTTACACATCAGATTTATTTATGCAGTTACTCCCTTTCACACCCAGATCCTGTGCAAGAGCTGACAGTTTTCAGGTTAATCCCAGCTGATTCTTACACAAGCTGGTGTCTTTTTATATTATCGCTCACTGCTTAGCATCCCGATGTCAGCTCACTGAAGACAACATTAAGTGTGGGTTTGTATTCCTTAAACCCAAAATAACTTCCTGTGGATTGTATGTAGATGTGGACAATCATATGTTTGTGTATGTATGATAGCTTTGAGTCATTGTGATGCCAATCTCATTTTATGGAAAAAATAATCTTGTTCAAGCACAGAGGCATACATAATGAACGACTGTGGAAGCAGCCAGGAGGAGTGAGGATGAAAAATCTGCTGTATTGTACTGTACTATAAAAAAGAGTTGTACTGTAAATGTCAGTGGCAATGTGTGAGGAAAAGAGAGCAGTCTACAATAGATTAAATATATGAGGGTAAATAATTTTCTGCTTCCTCTCAAATTTGCACTCCTCCAGTTTATTGTTCACTCTCAGGTCCTACTGCAGGTAAATCTGAAGTTACATTTGGAAACAAAATATTGCACACAAAACCATTTTTACTGAACACATAGGTTAGACATTTTACAACTTTAAAGTGGATACTTTTGTCTTCAAAGTTGATGATATGTCCCCAACTGCAGGAAGTGATGTTCCTGTTCTCAAACATGCAAGCCTGGCTGTGTGCTGTGAAGCTCAATGCGTCTGTCAAAGCTTCGATCAATATTCCTTTAGATGTGTTAAGGAGTGCTTGGGCTGAGGCAACTATGGATGAGTCAGAGTTGATTCATATCCACCAGGGCCTCAGAATGAAGGATGATGTATTCTAAGGTAGCATTTGAGGGGTCATGCTAATGGACTGATTGCTCTTTTATTTAAAAGGGAGTGTGATTCTGTTGTAATGAGCAATTTCTGTAATCAGCAGTAAATGCTGATAAAGCCCTGTATTCAGACATGTTTATCCCTGAATCGATGACAGGGAAAGAAGACAGAGCAAACGCAATCAGCTTCCATTCTCCAAAGCCAATACTCCTGCAGGGAAGCTGTCTTCAGCTAGAATTTCATCTGTTGTCTGCTCTGTGGGCAGAGTGTGCATGCATTCCTGTATTTGTGTGTGTGTGTGTGTTCCTACAGTGCCAGTGGCTACTGTCAGCTCAGTGCCTCATGCAGCTCGTTTCATGTGCCTGCCGCTGGCTAAAACAAAGCATTAACATTGGCCTGCAGTTGCCTCAATTTATTTTCAAAGAACAATGATAGAGGAGGAACAGTCTTATTTAATGTTTATTTCATGATACATAGTGTGGGTGTTCAGAAGTGGGAAGCAGCCTGGCTTGTTTGAGAGATTGCCTGCATTTGAGGATGAGTGTAACATGGGTAAGCGCATGTCTGTATGTTTGTGTATGCTTTGGAATGGCAACAGATAGCTGTAGGAAAATGAGCTATCAGAAGAACCTACAGGTTGTTAGTCTAGAGTGGAGGTTGTGCATGAAAATGGACGTGAAGGCAGAATGCAGGAGAAGACCCTCTGCTGAGGCTTTCTCTAATGGTCCTCATCTTGGCCTCATCTTGTCCAAACTGGAATAATAGAATCATACTTAAGCTATGACTAATACCTCTATGTTTATTTGGTACTAAATATTTATTTTTCTTCTTGAAGGATGTACAAACTCAGAAATAAAGTGAGTTTTAGAAGCATTCCTATGTACCAGATACATACAAATGAACTTCTCTGAGTTTTGGCCAAGATTAAAAAGAAATCTTTTTTATCATTAATTTGGGGCTCACAAATGTGATGACACTTATGTATGTAGGGTCTAAAATACTACTTTTTGTATTTTTTTTATATATGCATTTTTTTATGCACCAATAACTCAAATATTTTGTTTAGATTTCCTGGAAACTCTGGAGACCTTTATGATAGCTCACAGTAAACGTTGCATTATCTTAGTACTAAATTTAGGAGATATGCCTTGCTTTTAGTGCTCTGCTAAATGACTCTTCTTATTTGGTTCACAGAGATGTCAGACTCCAAATTACAAAATTAGTATGATGTTACTTCTGTTATTAGGAATTTTTGATATTTGTCGACAATGCTTTTGAAAAACTAGTTCAATCGCCTAGACTTCTATAATGTCATAATTATATTACTATATTAAACCCTTGTGAATAAGTTTTCACTTTTATTAATGTAATCTATCTATCTATCTATCTATCTATATACAGTGTGTGTGTGTGTGTATATATATATATATATACACACCCTAAGAGCTTTCATCAGGAACTCAATGGGGATGTGACGTACAACACTAGAGGCCAACTTCAAGCCAATAGCACAAGTCAGCATCAAGTGAGGGATCTACCAAGGAGATGCTCTGTATGCTCCAGTACCACAGTCCAGGATGAGACAATAAACATCCACGAATACATCAGGAAGATGTCCCCAACCGACCGCGTGCTCAGTGCATACCTCAGGCAGCAGAAACCCAAGAAAGAAGAGGAAGAGGAGGAACCATCATAGAAGGTCAGGCCCCTGCACGGTATGTACCATTGGCAGATAGAGGAAGTGGCTGACATCCAGAAGTCCTACCAGTGGCTGGACAAAGCTGGACTGAAAGACAGCACAGAGGCACTAATCATGGCAGCACAGGAACAAGCTCTGAGCACAAGATCCATAGAGGCTGGGGTCTATCACACCAGGCAATACCCCAGGTGCAGGCTGTGTAAAGATGCCCTGAGACAATCCAGCACATAACAGCAGGGTGCAAGATGCTAGCAGGCAGGGCATACATGGAACACCATAACCAAGTGGCCGGCATAGTATACAGAAACATCTGTGCCGAGTATAGCCTGGAAGTCCCAAGGTCAAAATGGGAGACGCCCCCTAGGGTGGTGGAGAATGGCCTGTGG
>VUQH01080965.1:0-30925 GCA_015106775.1 Etroplus canarensis | reverse complement strand
ACTTTGGTATTAAACATTTCCGACAGACATTGTATAACATCCTTCCAGAAGTCTTGGATCTTTGCACATTCCCACAAGCAATGGAACAAAGTTCCTTTCTCGGTCAAACACTTGGTACATACATCTGGAATATTAGCAGACATACGATGGAGCTTGGCAGGTGTTATATACATTCTCATCAACCACTTATATTGAAGTAATTGAAATCTTGTGTTTATTGTTTGTTTTTGCACACTTTTAAACAAGCATCCCTCCAATCCGACTCATCAATATTTTCCTGTATATCCCTTCTCCAGGCATCTAACTTATCTAGTGTTGATTCTGTGCTATGTGCTACTAACACAATGTAGTATTTAGATATTTGGCCCTTCCCTTCTAAGTTAGTAAGTGTCATTTCCTCTAATTTAGATAAAGATGGTATACACATTATCTGTTTGTGTTTTGAAGAAATATAACTCCTTAACTGCAAATATTTGAAGAAATGCTTCTTCGATATTTGGTACCTCTGACATAATTGATCGAATGTAAGCAGGACGCCGCTTGAATAAAGGTCCTTCACCTTTTGAATACCTTTTGCATTCCAGGACCTAAATCCCTCATCCTTCCAGCCTGGTGTAAACTGTTTGTTCCCCCGGAGTAAATTGAGACAATACAGGCATATCACCTATATGTTTGTGTGCAGCATACCAAATGGATATTGTATTCCTAAGAAAGGGCTTGCTTTCATTGGTAGTCGCTTGACTCAAAGTTCAGGGGACCACCCACTTCACCAGCAGCTATTTTGCCAGTCATCACTTGCAGTTGCTAAATGTCATTGAGCATGAGCATATGTGGCTGGCACTGTAATCCTTTCACTTGTATTTTTTGTTGATGTGACTGCTGATAGAAGTAGCAAGATAATTTCTGATGTGTACAGGTCTCTACTCTGTTAAAATCCAGCCGAATACTGCAAAACTGATCAGATGGCACTTTACAGTGCAGATGGATAAAGACCCAAAGCATACTGAAAAAGCAACTCAAGATTTCCTCGAGGCAAAGAAATGGGATATTCTTCAAAGGTCAAAGTGAGTCACATGATGTCAACCCAATAGAGATTGGATACTTTATTTAAACCCCTTGAATTAAAGCTGAAAGTCTGCACTTAAGTCACATTTTGATTTTTTGATTTAAATTCCACTGTGACAGTGTACAAAGGCAAAATTACAAAAAAAAACCCAAATATGTCCCTCCAAATACTTATGGACCTAACTGTATGTGCTTCATTATGTGTATTACTTGTAGTAATGGCCGTAACATTCTTCTGGTTTTATAATTTTTTAATTCATTTTCTTCTTTTTCTCCTGAAGATTGCAATACCATCCGTCATCCACCCACTACTGTCACCTTTCTGGTCCAGTGTCCACAATTCAGACATGAGATTAATCTATTAAAGGTAATATCAGTGAAGAAGAGGAGGAGGAATGCTTCGATCTCGTGGACTGCTTCAGCATGTGCTACACAAAAGCACGTGCAGCTTAGAATTATTAAAGCCAGGGAGCTGGACACCACTGATTCTTCCAGACATTTTGAGGAGGTGGAGATGATGCAAAGGGTACTGGGACTGCACTTGGGCAAGCAAAGACGTAAGCAGAAAACTGTACCAGAGGAATTGATTGCAGAAGAAACTTTCTTTATAAATCTTGCTCCTAGGTCTCTTACATTCAGCAAAATAACACTGAGGTGTTGTGTTTGCATCTGCTGGGGTATGCCTAGGATACAGCATGAGAATGAGACTGGCAGGAGGGCTGCTGTGTCTCTGTGCTGTGTCTGGAAACCTCCACAGCACAGAAGGGAGCATGAGAATGAAAGTAAACTTCATCTTAGAAAGCACCTTCCACCCACTGTTGTAACTCAATCATGTTTTCGTGATGTTTTTTTGCTTAACTTTAACGGCCTCAATAAAAGAAAGTACTGCTTTAAGTATTCATTTGTGGTGTAAAGTAGTGTAACAGTTGAGAAAATGTGCAGGTGTTTGAACTTTCATGAATGAGTTACATTGTAAAGCAGAATAAAAATATGTTATGCAGAATACACTATATTTTTGATGCATGCTTGTACAGTTGTTCATATACTAAACGTTCATATTAACAAGCACTCATTTTAACATTCTGCTAATCCAGGGTACCTCAGGACATGCTATATGTTTAACATCATATTTATTTAACCTACATTCTCATTAACTATAGAATATTGACATTTTTCAGTTATATATTAAAAATATAGTTGCCATTTTTCACTTGTACCTTAGTAAATCCTCTCTTGCTGATCTTGCCACAGATCTGCAGTAACACTTTTATTCATTCTCTGAAGGTGTATGCAGCTTTTGGATTCAAAAGCTTTTGAGCTTTTCAATTTCAATCTGATCTCCCAGCAGCAGCATCTTGTTCACACAAGAGTAAAGTATGTTATCTAACATTATTTTTCAGCTCTCCTTTCATTCTGATATGACAGCTCATTTGCCACAGGAATGCTGCAATAACTGTTAAATGTATCTACCTCTGCATACACGTTGAACATATAATATCTCATAAGATAGGTGTGCTGTTATTTGTTCTAAGTTGAATCCCTAAAATGCAAATTCATGCAAGAACATAATTTCCATCATAACCAACTTTACCACACATACACAATATAGCCAATAATCTGTGCCGGTGTGTGCAGATGTCCTTTCAATAAAAACAGGAAGATTGAGAGAGGGAGGGGGACTGCAGCACAAGAGGAATACAAAAGATGAGGGCAACCGGAAGTGTTGCTACTCTCAGTTCAGCCTGAGAGGGGCAGAAGAGAGCTGGAGATGCCCTGTCTAAGACAGCACTGTGAGCTGGCTCAGGAAAGTGAAGGGTCTGAGGTTACTACAGGACGTTGCATCTGTGTGGTCATAGAGTTGCTATCCAGATATTAATTCCAGTAGTTTCCTCAGATATCACTAAAAGAAAATCATATTGCAGTGGTCAGTTTTAGTTTATGTCTAAGGAGACACATAATGTGGCATCAAAGCTGAAATGTATTGTCATTGTGGGAAAATTTTCTGCTCAGGTGAAGGATTGTGTCTTCATCTTTCATAAGTAATAATGTCTCTGTATAGACATTATTGCATGCATTAATTAAGACATATCTGCATGCACACACATGAGACACTGGCTGGGGCTTTTGTGTGAGGAGTTTGCATGCTCTTCTCCCTGTGACTACAAGAATTTTCTCTTGTGGCTTCCTCCTACAATCCAAAGACATGAATGTTAGGTTAACTGGTGATTTCAAAATTGGCTGTGGATGTGAGGCAGATAAAGTGCTATATGAATGCACGGTTAAAATGTGACTTGCAGTCTAAAGGGCTTTAGGTAATCAGTATGACTGCTATGTAAATGTGAGTACATTTAATTTTACATCCACAAACACACACACGCCATGCACCAGATGTTCCTATATTAAGCCTTCATCCCATGACGCATGACTTTCTTCATACTGAGGATGACATCAAAACATTAAAGTCACACACCGGTCTAACAATGATTCATCATATCAAGGTCTTCTCAATAATCAGAACAGAATCAAGTGAAAATTAGATTAAAGCAACCTTTTAGCCCACTGCATTACTCCCAGTAGCCTCCAGTGTGACACTACAGTCATGAAAAAGTACATTCCATGAAAATTGTCGGCTTTTTTATTTGGACAAGCAAACACTTGGCCCTATTTGCAGACTGCTTGCACACAAAGGTACTACACCAGAAGGAAAATGAATCTTTAACTGAATAAAAATATCATCAGATTCTTCCGTAGACAAAGTAACACCCTCTGTCTCAAAAACTAGCATTGCCCACTTAGTAAAAATAGCTTCTTGTAGGCGTTTTTACATATTCACCATTCTCTGACATTTGCTAGCTGAAATTTTTGACCACTCTGCAAACTTCCTTCAGTTTGAGTTGTTTCTTGCATCTGAACTAATCCTAATCCTCCCACAACATTTGCTGTTACGCTTATGATTATTAATTCATTCAAAGGCTCGCTTCCGGTTCAAGTTCAAACACTCTTTGCTATAATACAGAATTCATTCAATGACTGCAAGTTCCCCAGCCCCTGATGCGGTGAAACAACTCTTTAGTCTGCACCAAACAGGTCTGCTGTTGTTGTTACCAAATTTTTTGCATCCCTGATTCAAATTCCCAGAGCACATTATTACAGAAGGCCCAGAGTTTCCTCTGTGCTTTCACTGACAAACAGTGGTCAATCTGTAATGTTCTTTTGGATAGCAAAGATTTGTCCTGGCACACCTCCCCTGCAGGTCAAATTTGCTCTCTCTTTTTGTTTGTAGATGCATGCACTTTGACACAAACAGTTGCAAGTTATCTGTAAAGCCCATGATGAAGTTCTGGGGTTCTTGGAGACTAGTTTATTATCAGATATTCAGATATATTGTGTGGTTAAATTTGTTGTTGCCCTAATATATACTGGTGACCTGCCTGTTTAATTTAAGTTTTTATCTGAGTATATCACCTTTATTTATAAGCACTGTTTAAAGGAGAATAATATGTTCCAAACATCAAAAAAGTCAAACATTTCAATGGGATGTAAATACTTCTTACACGTTTGATTATCTGTTGTAATAAAGTACAGTGAAATAAAACTGTGGCATTGTATCATTAATAGACAGGACTTTATTAACATTGGTCTGCTTGCCTGCAAATAAACAAAGCTTTTCTTAACTTCAGGAAACAGTGAGAGGGAGTGAGTGCGAGGCTATCCAGTCTCTGTGTGGGGGAGTGTGACAGTTTTCAGTGCTTGGGCAGCAGGTTGAAATAATTTTTAAACCAGAAGACTCGTGCTTCAGACCATCCCACAACCTACACTCGGGGCTGAAGTAGGAGTGGACTGTGTGTCAGCGGTTACTCATACTACAACTTGTGGTGATGGATCAATAATCAAATAAAAATATGAATCCTGGTTAGTTTTTCTCTTATTTCCAAACCATGCTCTTCTTTCCCCCACGTTTAATCTCCTGCAAAGAAATGGTGATATCCAAGTGGGCTGGTGACATTGGTAATGTTTGTGTTATTAGTGGCTGTGTAGGAACTAAACTGTCTATTGTTTTGACACATTGTTTCATAGTGACTGAGCATTACTTGTCAGTGCTACTAAGTAGAAAATGACAGAGGCAGATACTGAGGAAAGTCACTATTCTGCTATAGATAATGTGGCATTAAGGCCTCATAAAAAGAGTGGTTGGGAAGTAGAGGAACACAGTAAGCAAACTGCATTGCAGGCTAAGAAAAATAACTGTTCATTTAAAAAAAAAATTCATTAATGCTAAATTTAAAAATCCTGCAGCGACTAGATGAGACTTAGAAGCAAACTGCACTTTCCAAATCAAATAGGTTTCACTCCACTTTTGTCAAGCTTGTTTCTAGCCAATTAGGAAGCTGTTTCTAATGATACCTCTAATACATCTGGCCACTTTATTAGGTGATGTTCTACTGCTAATTAAGATATATCTAACAAGCCAATAATGGCAGCCATTCAGTGCATTTAGACATGTAGACAGGTCAATACAACCAGAGTGGGGAAGAAAGGTAGTTTAAGTGACAGCATGAGTTGCTGGTGCCAGACAGGCTGTTTTGAGTATTTCAGAAACTGCTGATTTGCTGGGATTTTCCCACACAACTGTCTCTAGGGTTTACAGAGAGAGGTCAGAAAATGAGAAAATATTCTGTGAGTGGTTGTTCTCTGGGAAAAAAAGAGTCTTGCTAATGCCAGAGGTGAAATGAAAATGGCCAAACTACTTTGAGCTGATAGGAAGGCAACAGAAACTCAAATAACTACTCATTACAAACAAGGTATGCAGAAGACAAAAAAGTTTCTTAAACATGACAGTGAGTTTATTGTAGTCAAATGACCTCCACAGACACCAGAGTTCAATCCAATAAAGGGTCTATTGGATGTTGCGGAACAGGATTTTCACGCCATTGATCTGAAACCAACAAATCTGCAAGTGTGTGATGCTATCATGTTCATATGGATCAAAACCTCTAAGGACTGTTTCCAGCACCTTGTTGAATTTAGAAATTAAGAATTAAGGCAGTTCTGCAGGCAAAAGGGGATCCAACTCAGTACTAGCAAGGTTTCTCTAATGAAGTGGTCGATAAGTATATATGCCACATGCTGAAGCACCAAACAGCTGGCTGGCAAAGGTAGCCAGTTTGGCTGATGAACAAAGTGGAGCATTTAACTACAAAGCGTTAAAACAGATCTAAATGGACAATGAATGGGCTTGAATCGTCAAGTGGCCTGAAACATTACTCCCAATAAATGCGTTTCTGTTTTCAAGATAATTAATCTGTATTAACCAGTGTTGTGCTTACAGCTTATTGCTGTGTGAACAAAAAGTGCCCCCTGGTGCCCCGAAACCATTTAAATCAGCTTTGAAAAGAATTTCTAATTCAAGCTCTTAAAATTAGAGTCGTTATCAATATTGCTCCGTTAAGACCTGTGATATCTCTTTTTCAACTTGAGTGCATATTTAAGTTAAATAACATACATCATATGAGTGCAACAGAGATAAAACACCCTGAAAATAAATTATCTATCACATATTACATAAAGAAACAGAAAAAATAAATCACAAGTAATTTGACTTCACAACATATTGGTTAAGGTCTATTTGCTGCAACCATAAACTGCTGCAAATACTCTCTGTCTCCTTGTTTTTACAGATTTATATTGAAATGGCTGGCTAAGCAAAAATAGCTCTAAAATTATGGTCACCACTTTGTATTTCAATTTTCTGTGCACAATCAATTATGTTACTCTTATCTTGGCTGAGATTGTTTGATGCTAAATGAAAACAAATACAGTCAGGTTAGTGCTTCTATAAGTGGCTCAATCAATGTGTTTTTCAAAGTAAAATATGCTGATATATACAGACTATTTTCTTCAAACAAGAGAAATAATTGAATATCATACTTTTGAAAACCCTCTCCCAAAACTAGGTTTGGTAAATGAACTCTATTTTTTGCTGTGCTGCAGCCAAGACATTACCTGAAGTAAAAGTTAATGACTTTTCTCATCCAGATCCATCTATCTTATCCAAGAATAGAGTTTTAATGATAGAAAGTTTATTCTCAGAGGCAAAACATACAAATATTTCCTGTGCAAACATGCCGTGGTTTCCTATAAAGGAGGTTGCAAAAGGTTAAAAGCATTTTTTTCTTCTGAGAATGTGAGCAAAGCCTTGGAGTTGGACAAACCCCACATACTATTACTTCCATTTAGTGGCCTAATTTTTTGTGATGCTTTGAGAAACAAATCAGGACCAAAGTGCTATTTGCTGGTATATATTTAGTAGAGAAGAAGCAGCTGCAAATATGAGTCACTGAGACTTCACTTTGCTGCTGGATCACTGCTATGGTACAGATGGGTCAGGCCTATAGTAATTGTTTAAGAGAAGAAGCCCAATAACCAGATGACTCCTTTTTCAAGAGGAAGCTAAATTCTTGAGTAATGATAACACCAGAATAAATCCATCTCCATCCTTTTCTGTGATAGAGTGAGCATAAGAGGCAGATGGAGAATGATGACTGGTGTGGGATTCTGCAAAGCTGCCATGTAATCTGCTCTTCAGTACATCTTTTTATTTCAATTTGCATAGGCTTTTCTTGAATCCCTGCAGTCTCTTTTAAAGAAGGAGCTACTGAACCTTAGGGAGGGTGCTTTTGAGAAAACTAGCTACAGTTAAAATCTTTCATCATGCATTTGTTTGACTGCAGGCCAAGAGTCCCTACTGTATTGTTGCTCTCCATTTTCAAATATATCTGGAAAAACAGGTTACATGAAGACCACCATAATTCAAGTACATTATCCACCACTTTCAACATCAAATTTCAACAACTTGATGTTGGTTGCAATTGCATAGACTGACTGGCCTGTCACATAACAATAGATTTGAAAGTAAAGGCTATATATTCTGTTAATAAAGGTGTCAGGCATTGGCAGCAACACTGGAGCCCTCCTTTTACATGACTTCATACTGCCAACTACACAGATTCTATTGTAACTCAGTGGACTAAAGAGACACAAAAAGCCGGGTAGCTTGTCAGAAAGGTCAATACTTTTACACAGTATGTATTGGATTTGCTGTCAGGTATTGAACATTTTCTTTGCAGGCTTTTCAAAACCACTAGCAGACACAAAGCGCAGAAAAAACAGCATTCCAACTTTACTTTTTGTTTACTGCCAAGTTGCTGATTTTACAAGCTCCTCTTGCTTTAATATGGTTTTATTCCACATCAGGTGACCAGATGTCCCTCTTTACATGGAACTGCAGGGCATTTTCATCCCTTGTCCCCATGTCCCACATCTAGTTACCCAAATTTCCCACTGTTTCAAAAGTCAAAAGTTTGGAAGTATATATATATATATATATATATATATATACATATATATATATATATATATATATATATAGATAGATAGATAGATAGATAGATAGATAGATAGATAGATAGATAGATAGATAGATAGATAGATAGATAGAATTCTAGTCTCACAAAACCTGACAGCCTAAAATGTCTTCAAACTAAAAGACTTCAAACATGATGTTCTCAGAGGGAAGTGGCCACTGAGCTTAGAGTGTCACAGAGTGTCATCAGCAAGTTGCAACAGAGACACAGAGAGACTGGAAGAGTCACAGAAGTCAAGCTGTAATTGATGGTTAAGGGCATATCAAATATTATTGCGACATTGGCATTTTTTGTTGTGGTATACCCACCACTGTTGGTGGCTTTTGTTTGAATAATTTATTTGAGATGAGGAACTCACCATTGCATGCTTCTACTTAAATGCCCTACTTTCATGATATAATATCACTGTAGTGTGAACGCTTTACATTTTCCATAAATTTCACCTTAACTTTTTGGGAGTAGTGTACTTTGCATGATGAATAGTACCTCACATATACCATGGAGAAAGCAGTGACAGCAGTGCACATTAAAGTTAACAGCATTAAAAAAAGACATTGTTAGTCCAAGGTACTAACAATATATCCACAGCACATTTTAAATATTGTAGTTGGTAGATCTTGAATTTCTCTCCTCCTTTTTCTCTTTTTTAAAATTTCCTGTGAGAACTGATTAACCTGTCGGAAGTGGAAAATCCATTGCTAATACAAGTCCTCGAGAATTCACCACCTGCCTACAGAATGATTCTGTCCCCATGGAAACCTAATCAGCTGAGAGAGAGAGGTGGGAACACGCAGGGTGTGAGGAAGAGAGGTTGGGAAGGAAACGAGAGAAAGAGAGACTGGTAAAGGTGTTTCTGGGGTGCAAGAAGACCTGAATCATTGGTCTTACCTAACATGTTTTTACTTCATTCAAATTAGACAGTGAAAAACTAATAAGTCTAGTTTAATGTTTCTTTTAAAAAGGAGTGACCAAAGCCAAAATCACAATGCAAATGTCCACAATATTGCTTCAGGGTTTTTTTCTCCTGAGAGATTTTTGTCCATATCGATATGACAGCATCATGCATTTGCTCTGGATTTGTTGGCTGCACATACTTGATGCGACTCTCCCATTTTGCAGCATTCCATGCTTTCATGTTGTTTATGCCAGACTCTGAAACTACCATCCAAATGTCATAGCAGAAATTGAGATTCATCATACTAGACATCATACTAGGCAGCATTTTTCCAATCTTCTTTTGTCCAAATTTGGTGAGCTTGTGTGAATTGTAACCTCAGTTTCCTGCTCTTAGCTGACAGGAATGGTACCTGGTGCGGTCCTCTGCTGCTGTAGCCCATCTGCTTCAAGGTTCGATGTGTTGTGCATTAGGAGATGCTCTTCTGCGTACTTTCATTGTAAGTTGCTGCCATATGATTGGCTGATTAGATATTTGGTTAATGAGCAGTTGAACAAGTGAACCTAACAAAATGGCCGTATTTGGAAAAATCAAATGGAAGTCCATTTCAATGGAAAATGTTGATATGAAACAATAAAAAGATGCCTGACACTGATCACTGCATGAACAGTGTGATCATCGGCAGGTCAAAGTTGTGGTGAGCTCAACTTTTTTAGTACACTAATGGCATAGTAAAGCATCAACCAATCACATCCTTCCAGGTTAAATGGAATGTCAACAAATGTCCAAGTAATAATTCGACAGTGACTCGGCAACAATGGGACTGGCCACACGAAGTCATTATAGTGTGAACCAGTCTTCCAAGTCCAACATAAACACTCTGTTTAGCTTTTTACTCTGCATCACGCTTTGGAGCAAATATCTGCTCTGCTGCTGTTAAACTCTCCAAAGTTTCACCACAAGCTGCTGACTTAAATCTGTCTGTAGCATGGTCATAGACTTATATCATGTAGTGAGTTTGTCAAAGATGATGAAAGCTGTTTCCTGAGATGGCTTGAAGAAAAGCTAGCATGACTAGGACAGCTTTACACTTGAAGTGCAACTTAAAGAAGTCTTAAACATTAGACTATTGTGTGTCAACTGGTGAATAATTTAGTGTTTCTGCACTAGCAGAAAGAAAAAAGTATAATCCCTACAAATTGATGCTCTCATGAAAAATTCCTTCAAGCCACACATTGTATAATTTGGAAACATCAAAATCATAAATTTTAATTTTCTCATTTCCCATGGGTTGGTTTAGAGACTTCAGCTTGCCTATGCCTGGAAAACATTACATGCCTGCTTACTCTAGTCTTTATTCAGCTGATGCCAGTGCATAATGCATCTGTTATCGAGTATGGCCTCTCTGCCTGTGTGCTGCTCTCTTGTCCTTGATTAGCTTTTTGTTTTGATCCCCCGACACTAATTTTTCATCAACTCTCACTACATAGTTTTCTCTCTGCATGTCTCTCCTTCAACCCCTGAAGCAGCTCTCCATCTCTCTTACCAGTGCTTTTATATCAGTCTTGCACAAATTCAACATACCGTCTGTCTCTGCCTCGCCCACCACTTCCGCTCGCTCTCGCTTTTCTCTCGCTCCCTCCCTGTATCCCCTCCCTTTATCCCCTCCCTGTATCTCTCTCTTTTTCCTTTGGTTGTTGTCTCACAGTCAGGTTAACGTCAGCATAATGTGAGGCTGCTTTGTTTCTGCACATTGCTGAAAGCTGTGTCTTTTCTGCTTCTCAGTTTCTCTCTCAATGTTATAGGGACTTGTTTCACAGGTTGTTGGCTTTCTTCTGCAGTCTCTGTCTCTTTGACAGGCACTTGATTGACATCTAAATGTTCATTTCCTGAAAAAAAGCTGTATTAAGGTCATTAACAAGTATTGCATTCAACTAAACAGACAATAAACACCTTACCACATGTCTTTTTATGATGCAAATGTGCACTGCTGTATTTATTTGTAACTTAACTTGTTCTTTAAGTATAATCTTGATGGGATATATTTTTATTCAAGGACTGAACTTTTGTTGTCAATTTGAAATTGCAATTTCCCTTTAAAGTCTATATCTAATAAATCTCGAAGCCTTGTTTGTTTGACTGGGAGGTGTTAATTTATCAGATATGTTCAACTTTTTATTGTAATCAAAATCATCAAAAACAGAAACAAGCAGAACAATGTATTTAAACTATGAGAACAAAACATTCATGTAATAAATTATCACAATTCTTGTTTCAAGGAAAGTTATTTTGATGCAGTCCATAACAGCAGGTGATTATCATCTGCAACACTGTGCCTAGTAATTCATTTTTCATGTATCTGTGTGTGCGTGCGTCATCACTCCCAAATGGGACTCTGGAAAACATACTGTAGCAGAAAATGCTAGAATGACTCTTTTAATTACTTTAAGGCACTTATGCATCTCTCTTGACTTTCTGTCTGCAGAAAGACGTTTTCACCATAGCATTGTAATTGTGCCAGATGTATTCATACAACATTAAAGATGGGTACTTGTGCTCAAAAGCTGGAGTCTGAAGCTGGACCAACCCATGATGCACCCAAAGTTGAACCTGTGTCCCCTGTTATTATTTGTTAATGTATTTGTAACTCCTCGCATGTATCTTCAACTGGTTTATAAACATAGTGACATTTTTACTTGCTGCACTATAGTGGTATTGATGTCACTGAAGAAACCTACCACAAAGGTGGTTTGATAAGCAACTGATGATCCACAGCACTGAAATGATATTTTACTATGTATAGATGTATTTCTTTTTTAATCATTGGTAATAAACCAACTTTTTAACGACTTGAACCACATCTCAGCCTATTGAATATAATGGATCTGAATGCTCTCAGTTATTGGTACTGGCTTGAAGTGAATATTCCCTGGGTGAAATTCTCAGGGTGGCATTGTTGTTTTTCCCTCCTTATATTAAAGCTCTCTACCACTACAGTGCTTTCACCATAGTAGTATCTGGAACCTTTAGTCCTTGTACATTAGTGCTAGCTACTGTTTTGGTTTATGGCACATATTTAGTTCCTTCAGTGCTGACCTTCCTCTTCTTGTACTTCCCTGGTATTAGTTCATTCATACTTAATATACCCTGCACCAGTTTTAGTGTCTGTTCTTTTGAGTTTTTAATTCCTATTTATCTATAAGTGCCTTTCTGTTGAGTTTCATTCTGATCCTGTGTCCTTAATTTTTGTTGTTGGTTGAGGTGTTGGACTTCATGTGCGTTGTATTCTGAGCCTTGAATTCTAGTTATTCCGTATCTTCTACCTCTTCTTCTTCTGGTTACTCCCATTTGGGTCACCACAGTGGATCATCTGCCTCCATTTCACCATATCCCTTTTTATGTCATCTTTTTATGTCACACCAACTCTCTGCATGTCCTCGTTCACTGTATCCATGAACCTTCTCCGGGGTCTTCCGCTTCTCCTTTTGCCTGGAAGCTCCATCCTCAACATCCTTTGTCTTACTTCCTTCTCTGATTGTCTGCACCTGTGCCTAATTTGCCCCCATTGTCTCCATTTCCCTAATCACCCTATGTGCATAAAGTCTTGTTTTTCCTTTAGTCTTTGTCATGGTGTCTGTTTAGTGTCTCAGTGTTTTCCCTCAGTCTTGTATTTTATAATCAGTCTAATAAAAGTCATGCCTTTTGTTCTTTCTAGTCAGCCTCCTCTTATCTTGGGTCTTTTAAAAGCTTTACACTTCACACAGTCTACAGACTGTAACAATTTTAGATTCAGTGGTGATTCTAAACAGGCCAAAGGTGCAAATGTGAGAGTAAATGTGTCATCTCCTAATTCTTCTATGTTAGAACTGTGATGGTCCCACGTCATCATTGTAAAGTGATATTTTTTTTAAAAGGATAAATGAAACGAAAGGTTATTGGCACAGCAGCTGATGTAATTTAATTGCAAAATGGTTTCTTGTTATGGCAAAGGATTATTGAGTATACATTTCAACACAGTGGAGTGTCTCAAAAAATGTTGCTAAAAAAATTATATTATGGGCTTCAAAATATAGCTGTAGCTGCACATGAATTATCATAACATGGTTGCTGCAAAACCAAATAAATATATCAAGTATTTTATATTTCAGAGTGCAAATATTCCTGTTCTAACTTCTTAATTCATGCCAGAAAACAACATCTTGCATGTAGGAATAAAAAGCAACAAACTTGTTCTGCATTATTTTGTCAGACACATTATAAATGTATTGCTTAAGAATATTAAAATAAGACAAAAGTCATAGCAGAACTCCATCTCAGTTTTCATTCACCTATATCTACTTTTAAGACCAATCCCATAATCTGGCCTGAACTATTTTCAGAAGTGGCATATTTTAATGTTCTAATGGGTTTCAACAAGGTGTGTATACATCCTGCTGTACTTTCCAAACCACTTTTCTAGGCTGCTAAATGGGTGAAAGGTAGACAAAAAGAGTTCATGTAAGATCACAAAAAGGTATAATGGAGCTAGTTGTAGGCTTGTTTTAGCTATGAATAACAACAGTACAGTATGAACAGGACGAAATGTAGGAGAGGAGGGTGAATGAATGACACCATAGTCCTTTATTTATAGTTTAAAGCTTTAGATTCTTTGTGAGTAATGGGGGGTGTGGTTGTATTGGGGCAGGGGGTGAAGGGGAGCATAAATATCTCTTTTCTAAAAGCATCTGAGGATGAGTCAGGTCTGAGTACCACATCCTGATTGTTGTATACTGTACATGTTTTCTCCTGCTGCTCCTCACTTTCTTTTCCAGAACAAAACTCACATTCTGTTTCTGCGAGTGTTCACGAGTATAAAACTGAGTGCCACTGACGTCAGTAAGATTTACACCTCTATTTCTGCCCAACTAGCCACTAGTCTAATTATTACACTGATGAAATAATGTGCCTATTCATATTTATTGTGAAAAAGGACAATTTTGGTGACTTGTCACTCCATTAGCAAACCATATTATAAAGTCTAATCGATGCAAGTGCAACAAAGTGTGGAACTGTACATCACTATGGTACAAATGAACTGACCTGCTGGTGTGGCTGGCATTCTCATAACACAGTATGACACTGAGAAATTTTCCCTGCTGGTATCTGCTCATGGAAGTGTGTGTGTGTGTTTGCTGTTCCGGAGAATATATGCTCTTGCCAGGGGAGATGATGAGGGTAGCTGCATAGCAGGGCTGAAGACACCCTCCACAAAGGGCTGCAGCCTGCAAGATGGAATTGTTGCTACATACTCACTCGTATTAAAAAGTAAGAACACCCTTAATGCTTCTATAGGAATTAAGAGGGTAAGTAGCAGCCAAGTGCTGTTAATCAAATATACTTGATTTTTTGATCATCAGCTAGTGTGACCACCTCTATAAAAGCATAAGTTTGTGTCATTGTGTGTTAACATGCAATGACACCATCCCAAAAGTGGATGTCCTTGCAAATTCATCCCAAGGTCAGACCATAGAATAGTCAGAGAAACTGCAAAAAACCCAAGAGCTCCATCTCAGACTCTACAGGCCTCAGTTGGTATGTTCAATGTTAAAGTTCATGACAGTACAATTAGAAAAGAATGAACATGTATGGTTTGTTTGGAAGGGCTGCCAGTATCTTCTCTCTATTTTTAGAAAAGTTCTTTTAGACATGGCACTACAATTTAGGTTTGCAAAGTTGCATGTGAACAAACCTCAAAACTTCTGGAACAATGTCCTTTGGACAAATCCAGAGTGCAGATGTTCGTCCATTATGCACATCATCACATTTGGTGAAAACCAACCACAGCATATCAGCAACTCATACCGCCTGACAAGCACAGTGGTGAAGGGGTGATTGTTTTGGCTTGTTTTGTAGCCACAGGACCTGGACACCTTGCAGTCATCGAGTCAACCATGAACTTCTCTGTATACCTTAGTGTTCTGTTACTCTCTTCTCTCTATTTTAGAGCCAGATATGAGGCCACCTGTCTAACAGCTAAAGCTTGACCAAAATTGTGTCATACAACAGGACAATGATCCCAAACACTCCAGCAAATCAATAAAAGAATGACTGAAATTTGAGACCTCAACCCAACTGAAACTCTGTGCAGGACCCCAAGAAAGCTGTGCAGAGGGGAAGACTTCAAACCTGAATGAACTGAGGCAATACTGTAAAGAAGAGTGGGCCAAATTTCCTCCAGAATAATGTGAAAGACTGATAAAGTCATATAGAAAATGATTACTCTAAGTTATTGCTGCTGAAGTTGTTTTCTAAAAGCTATTTAATCAAGGGGTGCATTTAGTTTTGCACAGGCCTGCATAGAGTCTTGTGATAACTTTCTTTCTGACATGACAAAAATCTATCAAATTCTCCTCCATTAAACTCAAAAATCTTTAAAAAATAATGGTATAATGTTTTAAGACATTAGATCACATTTTGTGCCTGCAAGCATAATTTCTATTGCATTATATGCATGTGTGCAAATTTTATCACCTCTTTGGGTCACAAAACACATAGAGAAAAACATTCCTAACATTGTATTTCATCCTATATGCAATAAACAAGTAATACATAGTTTTACACAGTGTAATGTAGTTTTAAGCAGCAATAATGGCTCTTTTCTAAGATTATCAATGATAGATGATCATAGATGATAATCTATAACTCACTCTTAAGTGCAGGCTGGGGTGAATAGCAGGAAAAAATACCATTGTAATATAAACTACATTAAAAGCACTTTTAATGTTTGACAGTTTTGACAATTACTGTAATTAATGTACCCATTAATTAGCTTTTAAAATGTTCTCATATCTCTGACACGACCCCATATGCTAATAATAAAACCCACATATTTGTGCCATCTTTCTGTGACTTGTTTTATCATATGTACGAATATGTTGCTGTCAAAAGCTTGGCACTGTTAAGATGAACAATACAGACGTAATATAATAGGATAGGAAAATACAGGGTATTGTTCTTTTAAGTACTTATTTAATCTGTTCCTCTGTCATTAATCGTACCTGGAGTAGATTAGCCCTGCAACAGCTTCATAAAAAACAGAATTAAACCTTGAGAGAAAGGCTTAGCTCAATATGAGCTCACCCAACAGCACAAAAACAGCTTATAACACTGAAGCAACAACATTACACATTAAATTCAAGGATATATAGAGGTGACTGACAGAAAATGTGTCTTTTGCATTAGATAAACTATAAATTTTCTGACACTGGCTGATGAACTGGACTAGTATGCTATAACTCATGTAAATAGTGTTAATAGCAAAGTTTTGTCAATTACATTCTAATAAAAACACTCTCAGTCAAATCACTAAACCTTTTGTGTTGTTACCTTTTTAAGGAAAAAACAGCTAAAACATGAAGAGCTATAAGTGAACTGCAAAGCGATTACAAAGGCCTGGAACACCATCTCACACCCACAGCTATTTCACTCCCCTATTTTTTTACACCACTGACTATAATTACTTTGGGTGTAATCATGGGCCATACTTTTAAAAATAACTTGTCAAACTAATAATAAAGTGTTTTTTTGAAAGCCTCTTTACTTTCAGAACATAGTGTGCTTTCCCTTAATAGCCATCTGTATATCATAGGAAGGGCTGATCTGATAAATTTAAACAATATAGCAGAGTATGTTGTGAATAAAGTAGCATTTTTAGCTAGTGCATGTCATTATTTATGGTGTAAACGGCACCAAAAAGTATCAAAATATCTGATCAAATACACACAGTCTACTCGCAGAAGGGGGTGATATGTTGTGCATCATTTGCATTCACTTTATTAATAACTTTTGACTAACTTTTATTCACTATGTGTTTCATTTTGCACTTTATTCATAAAAGTTTATATTACAGTCTCCATCTTACCTGTCCCTGCTACCACTACCTACCAACCATTTGCGTCCTTCTGCCCCTGGTGTTGTCCCTTCCTAACCGTTTACTGTTTATATTCCAGTTTTCTTCAGTCATTTTCCAGATCTTGCGTAATCACTCAGTTCTAGTGTTCTTTAGTGTTTTGCTGTATGCATTCATATGGTGGTTTCTTTGTTTTTTGAATTTTGCTTCTTCCTTGACTGGATGTGTTTGTTTTTGTTTTGTTTGTATGTTTTTTCCAGGATGGATTATTTATGTATAGCTCTTTAAACTATCAGTAACTACATGGGTCTTTTACCATGTCTAAGAGAGAAATGTTTAAAAAGCCGTATCAAATGTTTTTTTCATACACCTTTCTTTGCCAGAAAAAAAATCATTGCATTGTATTCAAGAACGTCATCATATACAGTAAGTATAACCACACTCAGGTTAAAGAGGACTGCCAAGAAGATGTACTCATGGGTTTATGATTTTCTGGAAATTCCACTGGATTTGGAACATATGGTCAAAACAATCTGACTGATTCCCACCAGCTGTGGGTTTTTTTACTTGGTAAGATTTTTGTATAAAAAGTGATGCCTCTCTGTGTGCCACCAGTTGTCACTGCTTCTCTGCAGGTGTTAAGGTGGGAATTGACAGGTGAGGCGACCCTAAGATCTGACGTAGCCGTGCAGCACCAGAAAAAGAAACACACAGGAATGAGTTTCATTATAACTTGTACTGGGAGCTCCAGTAGATTTTTCTTTGTGGACAGGCTATGATCAGCTGATGCTGCTGGGTCTGAGATTTATTCATCCTTGTGGATTTAGCCAGCTGAATTCAACAAGACAGAAGAAGTTACATGAGCTATAATGACTGCTTTCTGAGCGTTAGCCAGAACAAAGCCAATAAAAAAGGTAGAACTAGGCTAATGAAACTAAATAGCATCATCAACCTCAATTTAAAAGTGCTTTACATGCTCAATTACAGTAAAGTGCTATGCAAGTAGTCCATTTACCATTTTAACAAAGTGATGAATGCTATCCTTGAACTAACCTCGTGGTGACCATGAATGCCACAACCTGCTCTGCACCATTCTAACATAGTGCCCAACTGTCAACTGCACCATAATGCAGCAAACTACACAAAAAATTATGATATTTTGTTTTTCAATACATTGATCAATATGAAATACCCAGATAACTTCAGAGGCACGTCATGTCTAGCTGCAAAGCCTGATTTTAAAAAAAAATCTTGCACTGATAAGGTGATTACATGTAAGTTTTAAATTTCTAGTTTGTCAAATGGCACTTACAGTTCTTACCTTGTCAAAATAATCTCTCATCTTACTCTCCTGTTCTCATTTGCTCTAATCGTTCTTTGAGATGGAGTTATCACACTTAAACCATTTTTTCTGCCTGTTTGTTTACCTTCAGCTAACAAACAGACTGTGTCCCAAACTGCAAAGAAAGTGTGTCATTTTTGTTTAACAGTTTGAAATGATGGACTTGCCACTTAAAAGTAATTCATTTTATGCTTGAAGTACACCCTTGTTGCTTCCATCAAAATTAAGAGGGTAAGTAGCAGCCAGGTGCTGCTAAAGCAGTTACTATAACTGCAGAAGTTTTGGATCTTTGCTTGTCTGGATTATTCAACTATGTGTTAATCTTTCCAGTAGTGGATACCCTAGCCAATTCATTCCAAAAGTCAAACTTTGAAATGCTCAGAAAAATTACAAAAAAACCCAAAAACCACACCTCAGACTCTGCATGCCTCAGTTGGCATCTTATTATATTAAAGTTCATAACAGTACAATTAGAACAAATATGGGCCATTTGGAAGGGGTGCCAGGAGAAAGCTTCTTCTCGCTGGAAAGAATGACAGCATGGCTTAGGTTTACAAAGTTGCATCTAAACAAACCACAAGACTTCTGGAGCAATGTCCTTTGGACAGACCATATCAAAATGGAGATGTCTGGTTATAATGTACTGCACCACATTTGGTGAAAACCAAACAAAGCATATCAGTAGAAACATCTTCTTCCAACTGTCAAGCACAGTAGTGGAGGGGTGATGATTTGGGTTTGTTTTGCAACCACAGGACCTGGGAACCTTGCAGCCATTGAGTCAACCATGAACTCCTCTGTATATCAAAGTATTCAGATGTCAGATGTGAGACAGTCTGTCTAACAGCTAAATCGCAACCAAAACTGAATCATGCAACATGACAATGATCCCAAACACACCAGCAAATCTACAACAGAATGGCTGAAAGTCAAGACCTCAGACTGACTGAAATGCTGTGGTTGGACTTTAAGATAGCTGTACAGAGGGGAATGTCCTCAATACTGTAAAGAAGAGAGCACCAAATTTCCTCAAAAAAATACAAGAGACTGATAAAGTCATACAGAAAATTATTACAATGATTAAATAAAGCTAGAAGCTATTGAGTCCTGTGATAACTTTCTTTCTGACATGACTATAGATACAGACTTGCAGATATGAAATTCCAAATAGCTTCCCTCTTCAAGTAAAGTACACATAGGGAGACTTGAGGTGTGAATATTAGTATCAGTCGAGTGACAAAAATATATCAAATTTTCCTGCATTAAACTCAAACATCTTTAAAAATAATGGTATCCTGTTTTAAGACATTAGATCATATTTTGCAACTATGCGTGTCCTTTCTATTGCCATTATAAGCATGAATGTTAATTTTATCGCCTCTTTGGGTCACAAAACACACACAGAAAAAAATTCTTAACATTGTATTTCATCCTACATGTAGCAAACAAGTAATACATAGTTTTACATAGTATATTGTAGTTTTAAGCAGCTTCGAAGTTTATCGGTGTGTTTAACATTTATAACTCACTTATAAGAGCAGGTTGGTTTAAATAGCGGTAAAATATACTGCAATACTGTTATAGTATAAAAAATGTTTTCAAAAATCATCAACTGGAAGCAACACTGCAGCACACAAAATTAAATTCATTAATATTAAGTATTAATTTGCCTATCAGATTTATCAGATTTATTTGTTCATTAATTGAAGGTGCGGGAATAGCAGCTCATCCACTTTAAGCCCTGCTTCTCTGCAAGAAAGCCCTTTTCTAATAAAGTTTCATCTGAGGCTTCCCACAACAATTGCAAAAGTTTGTATAAACCTGAGCAATTTCCTTCTTCACTTTAACTCCAGAAGACTGCAATTATATTATCTGATCAATCCAAAATCTTACTGATATCTGTCTGACTGTTGTTTTATATAACATGTTAGCAGTAATTTTTGCTGGGTTAAGCTTAAAATTTTCAGAAAGTGGTTGGTGTGAAAGCAGTAGTAGCTGTGATAATGTGTCATGAATCACAATTCATGAAGAGAATGCTGTTTGGACAACAGCTTGTCTTTTTGAAGACTTTGGTTGGTTTAGAGCAAGATGCAGTCATTTCAATAGTTTTCAAGAGGTGGCCCAGAAGTCTCTATGTGCATACGGTCACGTAGTTTGTGCAAATAATGTCACACTGGCGAGCTGTTGGTGTGATGCTGGATGAAAGCTGAGATAGGGCTTTCTTATTTAAATGTCAAAGATCTTTTTTGTCTTTGTCTCACACCCACATGTAGCAACTACTGACGGGCTGACTAAATCCACCTCTGACAAGACAAGACCGTTGCTAAGGATGACTAACCAGATGATAAATAAGCAGATGTTTTGACCATAGTGATGTAGTGTAATGTAAGGCTTTTTTGTTCTGTCAGAAATTAGTGGTACTGTATATTCTTCTGTTTGTTTTTATGGCTTGTCACCACCTTCATCTGGTGAGCATGTATGAACAGTATATATGAAGTCTACATACATGCTCACCACATACATGAAACATTCATTTGGCAAATCACACCAATGTTATTTAGAACATTGGTATTATTTTAGGAGGCGTAATGATGTGAAGATTTTCACATATGATCCGTTTGAACTTTTAATGATGGGCGGTGTAGAGTACAGCCTGGGAGCTGCAAAAGCTTACTCACTGAGAGCAAATTGGGTTAGAGGGTAGTGTGTTTTTATGAGTCCATCTGTATGTGATGATCTGCACACATGCATGTTCACACATTAAAGTTGCCAGAAGTCTCACTTGCTCTCACACACCCCCATACATACCACACACCATATTTTACCCCCTAACATGTAGAGTTGTACTCTCTTTTCCCACTTACGCCTGTCACACCACTCCAGCTCCTTGTGAACACTGTCCTTCAACCATCACACACTGACATATGTCAGTGACACACTGGTAGAGCTAGTGTCAATGTTTTTAAAGCTGGAAACAGTAAAATGCGAAACAGATCTTGTCTCAAGTGTCACTGAATTTTTCCAGAGCTTTAGTGTGCAAGCTGTCTTCACATAATCTGATTATGAACATGGCCAAAGATAACTTTAACTTCTCAAGTCCCATAATGGAGAAATGAGTTACCTGAGGATAAAGTGATAAAGTGGTAAGTGTTGTTGTTTTAGTGTAATCTGCTTTATAAGGAGGTTGTCTTGTAAAAATTGAAATAGTACAGTGCAGTACTATTGAGAAATGCTACTTTACATGAATCGTCAAAGCAGGAAGCAAACTATTGTGTGAATTGAGAGTGAAAACACCATGATGTGTGACAACACCTGACGCTGCTATTATTGTTAAGATAAAAATATTGTGTAAGGGATGTGTGAGTGTAAAAGTAGGCTAAAACAGGGCAAAGACACTATAAATTTTGGTAAGAATCAGTAACAATAAACTTTAAAATTTTATAACTGTTTACTAAATCATAATCTGCTGGTAAGGTAGTGCTTTGGCCCCAAGGTGCATCCCAAAAGAAGAATTGTGGCTTTTAAGCATTCCATGCAAAATTTACATAGATTTGCTAGCACTTCAACAATGCTGCAGTTCTTTTGTAATAATTTAGGTATATATGGAAAACAGGAATTAAAAATTCATCATTTAAATTATGATTAAATGATAATCCTTACAATTTTTTTGTGAGCATTAACATTTTATTTTACATACTGTAATTCAGGTTGAATATTTGTTTTTAAACTGTATTGTCTTTGTTAGATATTTAAACTCCTGAGACCCTGCCTCCTCATATAAGGACATTAAATTGTTTTTTTCTACATCTTTTACTTCTAGCTACTTCTAGCCTTCTGCTTAAAATAGACCTATTATATACCATGAATCCCAAACAACAGCTCAAGTCTCAGGAGTATGAATATACTGTAGTATAGTGTAGGGTCATTCCTTAAAAAAATATTAATTTTAAAAAATGAATCAGTATCTCCCATCTGACAAGCTTTATGATATTTAATAGAGCCATTATTTTATATTTTTCAAGTTACAGGCTCTCAAACTGCAAAATGTTGCACTTTATAATTTGTGTTATTTTTTCTCACAGTTTTTGACACCTCATAACATCACAAGTGCAGATTTGATCTGAGTGTGACCCAGCAGAACAGGACACTGCACTGAACACAAGTGTCACAGCAATTGAATGCCTCCTCAAAATTTCAGTGAAAAAATTAAAGGGATACACCTACAGGCCAGCTCAGTGGTGCAGTGGTAAGCCTTGTTGCCTCACAGTAAGAAGGTCCTGGGTTTGAATGGCTTCCTACCTCAGCCCAGAAACATGTAGAGTTAGGTTAAATGGAAATTATAAAATGGCTGTAGGCATGATTGGTTGTGTAGCACTTATGCCACTGTAAATCAGAGATAGAGAAGCTGCAATACCAGTTTTAGGTACAAAGGAGTGGTGCAGCAAAGCACAGTTAAAAGACTAGAGACAAAGACCTTTAAATGGAAAAGCCGGCACTTTACTTAAAAAATAAAACACATAAAAAAACACAATTTTAGTTAAGTATTTCACACTTAACCCTTCTTCCAATGATTTCTTCAAGTTAACCCAATTTTGCTTCAGGTGTCACACCTAGGTTGTTTCTAAGAATTTAGTTCCTATTCTATGAATATGCTTTCTTTACTCAGACTGGTCTGTTCTATGCAGGGTTAATAAAATTAACTTATGTGCATTACCGATTACCCTTGCATCATTCTACCCTTTTCTTGTGTGAGCTGTTAAACATTATCAATCAATTTTTGGGTTATTGACCCTTTAAAGTTGAAGTTGGAGTGTCAATAAACAGATGCACCAAAGCCTCATCAGACAGACTGTCTAACCAAATTTAACCCAGCTGACAAAGATGAAAACTAAGGACATTTCATGTATATTTTTATTTCACTTTAGTTAGTTTCTTGAGTCCACAATGTCATTTTATTTAGTTTTGCTTTTTCCCAAAAGTCTAGTTTTTATTTTTATTTCAGATAACTAAAATAGTTTTCCTGATGTAGTTTTAGTTTTTAGTTCAGTTTTAGCTAACTATAATAACCTTGTGTAGAACTAAGCTGTCGCGTACCTGACACCTAAAAGTGTTGGATGCTGCTGTTTTGCACATTGCAGTATATTACTTTCTTATGCTTTTTATCATTATTTTTTGCTGTAAATGTTTGTTTTAATAACAAAGCACATTTACTTGAGTCCTGTATTTAATGCGCCTTTTTCAGTACTTTTTCTCAGCAAAGTCTGGGGTCAGCCATTGCTGTTTGTTTTACTGTTATTAATAAAAGAAAGCCCAATTCTTTTGTTAGGGGTGAGGGTTTAAATAAAAACCGAAAATGCAAAAAGCAGTACTTCAGAGTAGTTCAACAAGCAAGTCAGAGCATTCATTGGGTGGTTTTATACTTAAGTTGGTAAACACAATAAAAACAATTGGCTTCAGCAATTTATTATTACAGGCTATAATTTTTACTTTGAATCCTTCAGTGCAAAAGATGTATCAAATAATCTAACTATGTGTACACCTACATATTATGAGTCAAAAGAGTGCAAAATGTGACTGAATTATAAAAGGTGTGAGCGGTACTACAAAGAGCCGTTTGGGAGCCGTTTGGGAGCCGTTTGGGAGCCGAAAGAGCCAGTTCTCTATGAAGAGCCTCAATTCCCATCACTCTCCTTAAGTCTGACATCCGTGGGTCAGGCTCACCATTCAATGTCTCCTGTGTACATGTAGTCCACAGCCATCACACACACACAGTGGGAGAGAGGGAATCCTGGCCTTGTCCAGAGATCAAGAAAACTCTCCCAAGGGAAGAAAAAACTGGCCTGCATAACAGGCCATGCAGAAAAACAATTTACAACATAAGTATTACTATAAAAAAACAAAATAAATAATTTTAGTCTTTGTGCAGGAAGAAACTCAAGTCAGCTTTTCCTCATACAATTAGCTTTCATATAATCCAAAATACACCTCAAATGGTAGTAAAAAATAAAATGTACTTTCATGTAGTTATGTCTAATAACTCAAAATACAATTTTGAACTAGGTATGTTCAGTTTCCCACTTTTACCAATCAAAGCCGAAACCTTAATTACCTCGTTTTCTTGTCAAAAACATTACAAAACTCACCAAATGCTGTTTAGTTGGCTTCTTTAACCCATAAGAACCCAGACCCATTTTTCCTTACAGGAAAATTATGGGGAAATGCAACAGACCAAGAGGTCCACACAGCTGTGAAAAATGTAAAAAAAAGTGTTTGTTACATGCATGTCACCATGGGTTCTTGTGGGTTAACACTTCGACTGTCACCTGTTTGTCTTTGGGTTAAGAAAATTCTCAATTTTCCTAGAAAACGCCTCTCTGCAGCCACAAATCGCATTTTTTGCAATGGGAGGGGGGAAGGGCATTAAAGGAGACTTTTTTAAAAGTGATCTAATTGTTTTATTCAGAACTTCTAAAACAAAGCTATTGTATCTTTAACTTTCCAATGGTCATTCACAATATAAATAATAAATACAATAGATTCCTATTCATTTTATTATAGTAATGCTTGGGGTTACAGTTGGCTCTCTGTGTTGGCCCCCCAATAGACTGGTGACTTGTCTGTGGTGTACCCTGCCTCTCACCTTATAATAGCTGGGATGGTCTCAAGCCTCTCTGTAAAGCAGAAGATGGATGGACATTTATGAGTTTCATAATAAGACTACATTAGAAAATTGTTTCTACACAAAAGGAATAATGGCCGGAAGATGAGCCTAGTATCAAAACTTAAGGAGAAATGAGACTTTTTAGATGATATAACTTGTTTTGACCAGCCACCTACAGCACTTCACATGGAGCTATGACCCTTGAATTTTTACCTAAAAGGTTCTTTTTCTCAATTTCTCAACTGAATTATCCAAAAACAGATAAAACAGCCAAGGTATGAATGCTAATTTCAAAGAAATGATAATATAGATGTTTAAAGTAAAGATGGTTACAGAGAGAAAAGAAGCATGCTTAACAAAAACAAGATTTTGGGTGGAATTAAAACTGATTTGGTTGCAGTTTCTAACAGAGCTTACATGTGACATCTCCTTAGCTTAGTCACCTCTGAAGTTATGAGGGCTCAAAAATGCTGGAAGGTGCTTGACCCACACCTACTGTATGTACTTCAAACACCAGTAACTCAGGAAACGTTTCATAGTAGGCTAAAATTTGCACTGCTTCTGTAACTGAGCCAAGAAGTGACCCAGCACAAAGTTATATTTTCTGTTAAGGCTAGCTTGGGACTTGTACTCAAAGAATCTAAAGGTTTTACTGACCTAAAACTCACTCTTACAAATACTTGAAACTCGTAACACCAAGTACAACCCCAGTTCTAAACTAAAAATTGGAACATTGCTTAAAATAAATTTAAAAAACAATGCAAGGATTTTTAAATCTCATCATAGCATGATGACTTAGCGGTTAGCACTGTTGCCTCACAGCAGAAGGGCCTTGGGTTCAAACCCAGGTAGGGCCGTTCTGTGTGGAGTTTGCATGTTCTCCCTGTCCTAACTCTGGTTTTCTCTGGTAGCTCCAGTTTTTCGTGCTACTAAAAACATCCTGGGTTAATGCTTCCTGTGTCAGCCCAGGACACTCTTGCTAAAGAGATTCTTAATATCAAGAGTTCACTTCATGGTAAAATACATAAGCCAACATCTTAGTCACAAAAAAACATAGAAAAAGTATCAAATGCTGGAAGTGAAACAATTTAGTATTTCATGAAAAATACTAACTCATACTGAATCTGATGACAGTAACATGTCTCAAAAAAGTTGGGACAGGGCCATGTTTACCACTGTGTAGCCTCCCCTCTTCTTTTAATTACAGTCAGTAAACATTTGCAATCTGACAAGACCAATTACTGAACCATTGGAACAGGAATGCTGTCCCAGTCTTGTTTGATATAGGATTCCAGTTACTCAGCAGTCCTGGGTAATATTTTGTGTTTCATGATGCACCAAATGTTTTCATTTGGCCCAGCACCTGGGCTCTTCTACTACAAAGCTATCGCTGCAATATGTAGTTTAGCATTGCCTTGCTTTCCCTGAAAAAGACTAGAGGGGAGCGTTTGTTGCTCTAAAACCTGTATATATATCTTTCAGCACTGATGGTATCTTTCCAGATGTGCAAGTTTCTAACAGGAACTACAGCACACAGAGATGCAGGCTTTTGAACAGAGCGCTGATAACAAGTTGGATGGTGCCTCTCCTGTTTAGTCCAGAGGACGTGATGTTAATGATTTCCAAAAAGAATTTCACTTTTTGACTACAAAACAGTTTTCTACTTTGCAAATCATTGTATTTTTCTTTATTTTTCACACAGCATCCTAAACTTTTTGGAATTGGGGTTGTATTACTGCAGGACAATAAAAATAAATAAACATTAAAATAGTTAAAAGAACAGTGGGAAGGATAATCACCTCTTGAGATAACACAGCACAGCTTAAAAAACAGTCACACAACATGTGGCTTTCTACAATTCCAAGCTAATATTGCTTCTGAATCACAGGTGTATGTAAGGTATGCAAAACACAATCATACAGAAGCCACCAGCCTTAACTGGCTCCTTCAACATGTGCATCTTTAACAAAAGGTTAAAATCCACACACAATTGACCTTCCCAAGCTAAATGGATTTCAGTTAAATACGTTAAAAACACACGGGTCATCTTCTGAATTCACACTCAAACCACATACTGTGTGTGCTGTTTCTGTGTTTCTGCAGAGCATAATAAAGACAACCTCTACCGTTATCGAGTTGAGGAGCTACTAAAAGAAAGCCATTTTGCAAGGTAACAGTTTCACATACCTAGACAAATAACAGATCATGCAGTAGCCATAACCAACAGGAGGAGGAAGTATAAGGTGGGTCTTGTCCTTTTTATGTCTGTGGCAGTAGGTTAATTTCAGGTGAGTGTAACCACCTTTAGTTCCTGCTGGCCTCACTTCAGTAAATGTACTAAAGCTACTAAACAACTAAAAACAGCTGATTTTGAGTGGGTTAGGTGGGAACTTTTTTAGATTTGGTTGATTTTATATGGAATCACCCTGTAGTAAGTATGAGATTACCCATGTAATGTAATAGTAAGATAGGATATATAGGAGACTATTGTGGGTATTTGTAAGAATATGATGCTGTGTGAGAATGATAATGGCCAAAAAGAAGGGTCCACACACCATATTTAAAACTTATCTTGTAAACACTGCACTTGTAAACTGGAAAGGTACAGAAATGGTTTGGCTGCAGTTTCCAAGGTTATTTGCAAAAAAAAAAATTTAAATGAGAATCACATGTTCTAAACAGTTGTTCCAATTTCTTCTCATTGTTGTACAATTAATATTTTCAAGGAAACTTGCTTTAAAAACTACCGGGAGAGCAGATTGTGCTCTAATGTGTCTCACATCATCTCTAACTGTCTCCTCGAAACTGCAGCTTCACATGAGTTTACAGATCCAGATGGCTTTAGGGCAGGTAATCTCCCTATCAACTCCCTGAGTGTACTGACAAACATGCCAAAGAGCATGTCTGGATCCACTGCCAATTCTCTACTGACACAAGTGGCCTTAACCTCACTAGAACACTCAATCCTGCACAGCAGTTCAAAACTCTGTACTAGCAGTCACTTTGAACTAATTATTTGTTTTCTTATGTTTTTTTGCATTTTATTTCGCTAGTGAAATAAGAACATAAAACACAAGTTTGTGTAAGTTACTTCAACATGATTCAGTAACTGATGAGATGAGGTATAAACTGTGCTGGAATAAATGTTTTAGCAGATACATTGCCAACATTTAATAGTGTCAGATACATCCAGTGCCTTCCTATGTTATTTTAGAAGCCATGACAATAGAAAAATCCACCATATCCCTCTTACTAAGTGATTCATGCATATTTATGAGGGAGTAATCCCATTAAACATGGTGGCATTTCTCCACTGAAGACTATTTTGAATATATCAACATTAAAAAGCCACTTTTCTCCGAAATATGCAACCTTTATTTGTTATGACATTGAATACAAGCAAAGGTATTAGGCTTGAAAATGACACTCAGCACATAGAATGTTAATGCAGTTGATTACAAAACAAACAGCATGGTAGTATTTGATGATGATTTACTTCCCAGCTCAGATACATGTCCAGAGCAATAACCAGAACTCAGCCCTATTTAATGACTTTATGTTTGATAGATTAGTGAAATGGATATTATTTTCTCTGTGACAGGTGTCAGTGTCTGTTAGAAGTAATAGAAAAAGACATTTCCTGCACATAGGTTCATGTGTGCAATTTAGAGTGTACTGCACATAAGCCAAAATATTTAATATTATAATTTATTTTATTTTAGCTATTTGTACACATTTTCAGACAATGGGCTTGTCTGTCAGATGTCAACAGAATTGAAAATTAACATCCTAAGATTCAGTATAATTATCACCAGAAGGCTTGGGTTGAGTTGTGTGGCTTTTAAAAAAAAATCTGCTCATCTCTTAGCAGGGTGCTGGTGGAAACTATGCTACTGTTGGCTGAAGACAAGGCAGAGGAGAGGAGGAAGGCATCTTAAAAGGCAGCTAGAGAGAAGGAAAGGTGAAAGCATGAAGGTGAAAATGGGGACTGGTAAAGGAAGAGGGAAGGAAGGTAGCTAGTGTGTATGCAAGAGACGAAAAAGAGAAGAAGAGTGGTATTTTTGAATTCTGGTTCCTGTTTGGAGTTTTTGGTGCCTATTTTTGGTGCCTGTTAGGACTGCTTTACTATGATAGTGTTTACATTTTTGATTCTTAAATTTTCTTGAGCTTCAGTTTTTGGGTTTATTTTTTCTTGTGTTTTCAGTTGCCTCAGCATTCCTTTTATTTCTCCACTGGTGCCTGTCCCCCTATGTTTGTTATCATGTCTTGTGTGAGTCTTGTCTCTCTGTTTAGTAATTGTCCTTTTCTTATTTTTTGAAGAGTAATTTTCTGTTGTATCTCAGTCTTATTTTCTGTTTTACTGTACTTTGTGATTATCAGCCCTAATTGTTTTCACCTGTCTGGGCCTCCCTGCTTTTTGTTAAGTAATGTCTGTCTTTCCATTTTGTCCTGCCAAATGGTTTGTTATGCTCTCACTGTTAATGCTCCGACAATTTGGTCCCTGTACTACAAAGCAAGTGTAACATACCCAGGCTGAAAGCAACACAGCTGCTGCAGATAAAGCAGCAGTATCTGTTGTGTCCTTAACAGAAATGCACTGTACAGTAGTATCATTTTGAAAGCTCTGTATGAATGTGTATGACCTGTCAGACCTACTATATTAATAAAGTTTAGCCTACTTCAGGCCAGGAAATAAAGCTGGCAAAATGCTGATTGGAAGTTAACAGAGTGTTACAACTCAGTCATTAAGACAGAATATGATCGATTTTAATTGTTATTCTATTAAAGTAGTATTTAGATGTGCATAAGACAGTTTTAAATTTTATTCTTTCAGCGACAGGACTTGTGGTGTTTGGCATTCTAAGAGCAAGTAGAGCATAAATATAAAAATTGAATTCAAATAAGTTTAGACTCCATTGGCTGTGGCTCATTTCCTACAGTATATGTGCCGTATTCAAGGATGGCTCATTTCTCACTCATTGCTGGTGCGTAGCACCACTATGTTTAGTAAGCCTGGCCAAATACCCTTCTCGATGCTTAATGGAACCCTGCAGAAACTGAAACTTTCCGGTCTCATCCGCACCCAGCCTGGTATAACCTGCAAAGACTGATTTAACCCTGTTGCACATTTCCATACCATACCACTCCAGCTTTATTTAAACCAGCCACGGGGCCCACAAGCCAGTGTAGTCCTAGTGCCGGTCCCAAGCCCGGGTAAATGGTGAGGGTTGCGTCAGGAAGGGCATCCGGCGTAAAAACTGTGCCAAATCAAATATGCGGATTCATAACACGACTTCCATACCGGATCGGTCGCGGCCCGGGTTAACAACGACCGCCTCCGGTGCCGTTAGCCAACAGGGTGCCGGTGGAAACTATGCTACTGTTGGCCGAAGACCAAGGAGGGGGAGGGGGGGGGAAGCGTGTTAGGAGGCAGAGAGAGAGAAGGAAGATATGATCCGCTGTGGCGACCCCTAACGGGAGCATCCGAGAGAAGAAGAAGAAGAAGATAGAAAAATATCATTTGCATAATAATTTGGAACGCCTTGTAAATTGCTCCTGTCCCAACCTTTTTTGGAATGTGTTGCAGGTCTGAATGACAGGAAAGGATGTATATTTACAAATGAAATGAAGTTGACCAGACAAAACATGA
>VUQH01080963.1:0-20930 GCA_015106775.1 Etroplus canarensis | reverse complement strand
TTGTTGCATCATTCCCAAGAAGACTCATAGCTGTACTAGCTCAAACGGGTGCTTCTACTCAATACTGAGGACAGGGTCTGAATACTTATGACCATGTGATATTTCAGTTTTTCTTTTTTAATAAATTTGCAAAAATGTCTACATTTCTGGTTTTTTTCTGTCAAAATGGGGTGCTGAGTGTACATTAATGAGAAATAAAATGAACTTTTTTGATTTTGGCAAATGGCTGCAATGACACAAAGAGTGAAAAATTTAAAGGGGTCTGAATACTTTCTGTACCCACTGTATGTGAATTTGTGTATGCATTTTCTGAACACATGTTAGCATTTGACTATTCCTCCATCTGTGTCGGTGTTTTTTGGTTATCATTTTGTGGCTGTTTGTGCTAGCAGATCTACAATAGACCATTGGCAACCTGTTATTTGAGGAAATGTTTTGTGCTTCAGTTTTGTGAGGTCATGTAGGGACTGTGTTTTGGAGCACTCTCACTCTTTGGACAATACAGTAGTTTCCATTTAATGGCTGAATACTGATAAAGGGGATTATGTGATGTAGACACCAAGGAATCAGTTCAGCCTCTAAGGGGCTTAGATGTTTGTATTTATTACACTCTGGAGGAAGCAAAGCAGAACCAATCAGTTTTTGTATTGCATGGCCTGTTGGAATACATGAATGTTGTTTTTTGTGCCTGCTCTTACGTGTCAGACACAACAGGTGTCTGTCCCACAGAAAGTGGACTAAATCCTGTGCACCTGTGTTCTTATGAAGCAAAGGAATTTCTCTTCAGCTTAATCCTCGTGATGACTTTCAACCCCTTGCTAAATGCCCCCCCATTTCTCCATCTTTTCTTTCTTCGTGCACGCACGCACACATACACACACAAATACAATCCTTCCTCTCCTTCTCATCCTGTTCTCTCTAGCCTCTGTTGCTCATTTTTTCCTCCAGCTTTCAACTTTTCTTCTTTTCCTTTTTGTGTCCAGGGAATAGCCTCTGTTCTGCAGCGCAGGTCTGACATTGAGGAGTATGTGGAGGTTGGACGGCTCGGACCCTCTGACTACTTTGGTAAGTGTGTGCCTGGGAATTTTTCCCTTCACGCCTTGGCAACACATATGAAAAGCTATTTGTCAAAACTACAATCCACATTACCAGAAAAGTTAGCATATTTTCCAAAATGCAGTACAAATAAAAATCTATGATACTTTAGTTCATGTGAACCTCTAAGTGACAGAAGTACAAAGAAAAGATTTTCAATAGTTTAACTGACCAAATTCATTCTCTTTTGCAAACATACACAAATTTTGAATTTATTGGCTGCAACACACTCAACAAATGTTAGGACAGAGGCACGTTTACCATTGTATTACATCACTTTTTCTTTTAATAACACTTTTTAATCATTTTAGAACTGACGACACTGATGGTTGTAGTTTTGTAATTGGAAATCTTGTCAATTCTTGCTCAACAATCCATGGTCCATTGTCGGATTCTCCTCTTCATGGTGCACCATACATTTTCAATAGGAGACAGATCTGAGCTGGCTGCAGGCCAGTCATGCACAAAAACTCTGTGGCTACGAAGCCACGCTGTTCTAGCCCTTGCTGAATGCAGTCTGACATTGTCCTGCTGAAAAAAGCATGGACGCCTCAGGAAGAGTGTCCCTTTAAAATCCTAATATAGCCCCAGAGTAAATGATACTTTTACAAACATGCACCTCAACCATGGCGTAGGTACTGATGCACCCCCATATGATCAAAGATGCCGGCCATTGCACATTTCACTGTAACAATCTGGATGTTCATTTTCATCATTAACACAATGCCTGTTTTTTCCTTAACCAAGCTGAAATGTGGACTCACCTGACCACAGCACACTGTTCCACAGTCTTTTGGTCCATCTGAGATGGAGAACTCGGTGGTGCTTCTGCATAGAGTTGATGTATGACTTCTTCTTTGAGTAATACAGTTTAACCCTAGTACTGCCAGACCTCAATATATTGATGTCCCAGATAAGTTTCGTGTACTGCTGGTCATCTATATATTGATCAGTTCTGGTGTTTTCATTCACTACTGGTTGTCTAGCTGGTCGTATAGCTGGCAGGACTAAGGTTAAGTTACATTTCTGACTGCAGAGATGGTCTGTGTTAAGTGACAATCGTTTTTCAAAGCCCAGCTCCATGTAGCTACATTTGTCACAGCAGCATAATAGTTCCTTGGGCAGTGTTGTCTGAGGGCTCAAAGATGACATGCTTTCATCAGTGGGTTCTGACCTTGTTACTTATGCAGTGAGATGACTTGGAATTCTCTGAATCTTTTCACAGTTTTATGCACCGTACATACTGAAGGGACTAAATTCTCTGCAGTATTGTCATGTAAAACGTTCCTTTTGAACTAAGTAACAATTCTCACAAATTTTGGCACAATGAAATTTTAGTAGTTTTTCCTCACAAAAATTGGGAATAGCTGATATTAGAAAATGCTGTTAATTATGAAATGATGGGAGGTTGAATAATTAAAAAGTATAACTTAATGATGGCATTCATTCAAGTGTCAGAAAATAGTGAAAAGGTCTCATCAGCTGGTGTTTTGTTTTGTCTTAAAAATAGAGATATTGTGTTTTATGATCACATAAGATGCAAAAACTGCAATTATTAGTATTTTCATTTTATTATTATTTTATTCATTTATTTTTGATTTCATAATTAGCTGACAAATCCTTATTTTGAACCAACATCTCCAGCTTATGGTGGTACGTGGTTCCCCAACACCTTAAGGATATTGTGTTGGTTTTCTTACATTTGTCACCCACATTTATATTTATTCATGTCTGAGGTCAAATTTGAGGTAAACCGCTCTGAATAAAAGCAAATTGTCATGATGTGAACATATTACCATTTTTGGAACACATTTAATGACATCCAAGTTGATTATTGTCGCTTCTTCTTCTTCTTCATCATCTTCATCCAGGTGAAATTGCCCTGCTGTTGAACCGTCCCAGGGCAGCCACTGTAGTCGCCCGCGGACCCCTCAAGTGTGTGAAGCTGGATCGGCCCCGCTTTGAGCGTGTGCTGGGTCCATGCTCAGAGATCCTCAAGAGGAACATCCAGAGATACAACAGCTTTATCTCTCTCACTGTGTGACATGTTGGCCCCTCTGGGCCCCACCAGCAGGGGTGTGCAACATCAGCATCAGAGTTTTGGTCGGTGGGTGGGAAGGGGTGTGGATGCAGGGTAAAGGATATGGGTTTTACATGCCCAAATCGAGGGCGCTCATTTCCTGCCTTTTTCCATTTTGCGCGTTTCTCTCTTTTGACCTTGTGCACTTTGACTTGATCTGTGCTGTCACGTAGCTTTATGTCAAAAACAACATGCAGGGGTGTAAAAATCAGACTGAGGGCAGAGATAATTTAACTTGTTATATAATGTAAATGAGTCATGCATACAGTGTGTCAGCTGTATATGATGCATACTTCAAGACTGACAAAGAATGGCGTTTGCACTTTCATTAATCAGTGAAGGGTACGGATAAATTAAAGACAGAAGAAGGAAGAAGAGTCATGTTTACGTACAGCGGGGAGGAAGAGAGGACACATTTCTTTACTCGCTGGTGGTGATTTGCCTTTTTCATTTCTGGAGCTGTCTGGTGCCATTTCTAGACTGACTCAGACACACACTGCACAGATCTCTGCTCTTAAAAATGTAGCTGTAGAGGTATGACGAGAAATAAATTATTGGCTGTTTCATTTTCAGTGCTTCTTGAGCTTTTACCTTTTATTGAGTTGGAAGGTTGTTGAAAGCATGCTGAGTTAAATTTTAACTTTGTTGATATTCTATATATTTCTTTTATTATAAAAATCTCATGGAAAATGAACAATAACTTTATCTCGCTAAAACTATTGTCTGTGTATCAAATGTGTATATACCTCATTCATCTGTTCCATGGAGAAGTAGTTCTCAAACCTTTTCTGTCCAAAGCACACCAAAAGGCAAACCAAAATTTTAAGGCACACATGTATACATAGCTGTGCAAAATAGCCTCTATGTCATATGACATGTTATTGACTTTTATTTTTATTATTGTCAAAGTACATTTACAGCATTTATACCTGGCATGGCTCCCACAATTTCTGTTTGTTGTGTTACTGCAGTTTTATGGGGTTTCTTCTCAGGAATAAGCTCCACTAGCATATCACTTTTCTCCTTTGTCTTATTACACTTCCACACAGTCTGGCAAATGATCTTACAGCCTCTGGAAGCCTACTCATAATTTTTAAATTTCCACCATCCAACAACTGCAAGAACAAATGGTGTTCCATCCAACTGAGGTTTTTTTAGAGGATTAAAACAAAAAAACCCATTGCCAATTAACAATTCATTTATACATTTTTCTGCAGATTTGTCACAAAATCACGAAGCACACCTGGACTTTCCTCAAGAGTACACCAGTCTGTCTAAGCACACCTCTATGGATTAGTGAACAAAAATATAGAGACTATAGTTTATTTAGCAGATTAACAATGGCAGTTACTTTCACTATCTTTCAAGAGGTAGAGGTTATTGTGCATTTTGCAGAAATAAAAAAATCCACATTGTGAACATTTGCAGATTTGTTCTTGGGCTTTTCATCATATTAAAGTTAGAATTATTTCATTTTTAATTAAGTTGGCCTTAGAAAATAAAGTGATCTTTTGTTGTTGCCAGGTATGATGTTCCTGGGAATGTCAGGACCTCATGATTTTCCTCTTTACCCCAACAAATCCTGTGTTAGGCTCTAAGTTTGTTTAGCTCATCCTGCTCAGTCTCCAACACTCTGGGCCTTAGGTGTGCTGAGAAATCTCAGTGCTGAGTGCAAAACATGAAAATTTATCTCAGGCTCTCCCATCTTGCTAAACACTGACCACAGTTGAACCACCAGTCTCAGATCTCTCAGCGCCTCTGTGTTGTGTTTTCTCTTCTGACTGCTTTCTTATTGTGCATCAGAGACAAACTTAAACAAGTATTGACCAAACTTTCTATAGTTTTCATCATGATGAAAGTCTCACCAGTTCAGCAGTGCAGCTCAGTGATAGTCTTTTGGTTTTTGAAGGACAATGGGAGCTTTTTGGAACAGAAGAATGAACTAACTGAAGCTTTTGATACACAAACAATACTTGTCAGTGAACTAATAGCTTCCAATAAGAAAAAGACAGGAAATCACAAAGTTTATTCCCTAAGATTTAACAGTTATGTGTTATGTCAAAAGAATCAACAGGTTGCTTTTTTCAGGATTCCTCTCAATCCCAATAGCCCCAACGTGTCTCATTCTTATTCTGATCCATGAGCTGTGGTATTCCAAATAAACACAGAGCCTGAAAACACACTGACAGGAAACACACAGACATACTGTATATGCTTACACTGTCTCAGGACTAAATAAATTTTCAACACAACACATGGGCACGAGCACGTCTTACCTGATGCATTCTTCAGCTAATTTTGTTCAATGTTTGCTTGATTAAACCTTTTGCACCACTTTAGAGTTTGTACTACACAGCAGCTTGATTTAAGTGTTTTTAAGACATGATTTCTGTGTTCTGAATAAAAAAAAGAGTTAAACTATATAAATATATATAATTTGTGTTGCTTTCCTTTGATCTACTGTAATCTCTCAAAGTTGCACAACTGACCCAACAACTGATGTTGTAAAAATAAGATCTTAAGAAAAGATTCTTTCTGTATTCTCTCTCTCTGTATCTTTTCTTTGAACTATTAAACAATCTCGAGCAAATAAAGATAAGCTTCTGAAATCCCTTTGATTTGAGTCATTATTTTCTTCCTTCCGTGTCCGAGTATGACTTTTTCCTTTATTTTCCCTCTTTTCATTTATTCCAGCTTGAGGCATCTCAGTAGCCTTATAGTTCCATCTCTTTTCTTTTCCCTATACCTCCCCTAAATGTTAAATCTCTGTTAATCTTCTTTTTTCTTTCTCTAAACTACTAGCTGTCATCCTCAATCACACTTTTCATATTTATTTCTACAGGTACCTAATCTCCTTCTCTGCCTCCCTCTGCTCCATCTGGCCCCCTCCACTCTTCTCTGCTCTCCATCCTTCTCACATTAAGCGAAGTGTCAGTCATCCGTCAGGCTGGGCTGCCAAAACTCAGAGCTCCTCCCAGAAAGTTTACATCACAGTGGACTTAAAGCCTCTACAGCTTTGACACATTCCTCTTCATTTTAATGCCTACTAAATCAACTAAGGAATGTGCCCCCAACTTACTGACATTGAGTTTAAGACCCCCCTCTCCCCACATACACACACACTGACCCATACTACTTTTTCACTTTGACAGTACACAGTAACAAGCAAGTTTGGGGTTTGTAGCTCTGTAAGACAAATGTTCTTCACTCTGAGTCAGGTCTTTGGGTGACTTCCTGCTCAAAAATAAAAATCTTCTAATTGTAATTATAAACACACACTTGGAAGTGCAGCTGCTTGCATGTAGTACTTGACCTCTCTTTTTCTGATGTTCCTCCCTAAAAGGAAAGTTGTCAGGTTGCTTTTAGACAACACTGACCCTAGTGCAGTTTGGTTCCATTATCTTTACACTTTAAAAACTCTTTGACAAAAGTTTATTGTAACTGTTCCTTCAGTCTCCCCAATGAGCATGCAGGTGATGTTTCAGATCTGATGTTTTAGTGCACAACACATGTATGGTAAGTCAGCGTCGTTAATAGTTAAAATCAGACTAATACCAAACAAGAACCACATTTTATTGTAATGGTTTTGCAGCTCCAGTAAAGTTAGTGTTGTTTAGTCAAAAATCCTCCAAGTTCATCTCTGCCAAAGCAGTAATAATGTTAAAACTGGTTACACCAAAATGAGCAAAATAAAAATTGTATGTGTGTGTGTGTGGTCAGTTTCTAATTAAGCATGGCCATTGCTGGGCCACTCTGGGTGGGCCAGTTAAGGCCAAAACTTGGCACCGTCACATGAGCAGTAAGATGAAGCCTTGATAAGGTGGCATTCTGCCAGTGTGAAAATAGGAGAATGCTAACACTTTTGCACACTCCTTTACTGACTTTTAATTCAGGCCACTAACTTCTGTGTTTAGGCTTCCTATGCCTTTATTTTCTCATAATCTGTCATAAAGCTCCTGTAGTCCAACTTTGTAACTCTGACACCAGCAGTTTCACCAGCTAATCTAACCTCACTTTAGTTAACTGTGTATTCACATTGCAAGCAATGTGGCCAACAGAAAAGGAAAAGCCCATCTGTTCATTTCCACTCAGTCAACAACAAGCATTTAAAATGCACTTTTTATGCAGTGATTCTGCAAAATGGCTGAAATTTTAATTACTGCCATTTAAAGCTTGTTAAGTATAAAATGTTGTTTGCCTCATGTTGTGTGTGCTAATGATGAAGTATGAGTCTGTTTTATTTCCAGGGTAACAGCATTTGTAGTTATTAGTGAAAACAGAAGACACACAGGCCACTTTTTTAGGTACACCTGAGCAGCTGTTCATTAATGCGAATATCTAATCAGTCATATAGCAGCCACTCAGTGCATTTAGGAATATAGACATGGTCAAAGCAACCTGCTGAAGTTCCATCTGAGCATCAGAATGGGGACAAAAGGTGATTTAAGTGACTTTAAATATGACTGTTGGTGCCAGACAGGCTGGTCTGAGTATTTCACAAACTTAATCTCATGGGATTTTCCCACAAAACCATCTCTAGGACTTATGGTGGATGCTCTGAAAAAGAGAAAATATCTAGTGAGGGGCAGTCCTTTGGGTGAAAATGCCTTGTTGATGCCAGAGGTCAGAGGAGGATGGACAGCTTGCTTTGAGCTGACAAGAAGGCAACAGTAACTCAAAGAAAAACACTTGTTTCGATCAAGGCAGCCAGAAGAGCATTTATGACACTTCAAACCCTGAAGCAGATGGACTACAGCAGCAGAAGACCACACTGGATGCCACTCTCATCAGCTAAGAACAGGAAACCAAGGCTACAATTCATATGGGCACACCTGGTCAATTCATATGGGCTCACCTGGTCTGACGAGTCTTGATTTGTCATGCAGCATTCAGATGGTAGAATCAGAATTTGTTGTAAACAACATCAAAGCATGGATCCATCCTGTATCAGTGGTTCAGGCTGCTGCTGGTGGTGTAATGGTAGTGTGGGGCAGAGTCAGGTCAAAAAAAGAAGCAGTGTGTCTCCAACATGGAGGATAAACAAGTGGGAAATAATTCTGCATTTGAACCATGTTAGAGCTTTCACGCTGTTGACTGAACTCACATGAAATGACCTCACAGATTTAAGGTGCATGTAAATACTGTAAATAGTTATTTGGAGGCAGAACGGAGGTAGAACGGTCGACCTCTGATCGGTTGATCGCAGGTTCGATTGCCACTCTGCCGGCCGATGTGTCCTTGGGCAAGACACTTAACCCCACGTTGCTCCTGATGGCCTGGTTAGTGCCTTGCATGGCAGCTCTGCTGCCATGGGTGAGTGAGTGTAACTGTAAAGTGCTTTGGGCCTTAGAAATAAGGTAGATAAAAGCGCTATCTAAGTAGACACCATTTTCTTGGCACACTTTTATCCCTTTAGTACCAATTGAACATCATTTAAACATCACAGCCTACATAAGTATTGATGCTGACCATGTCTTCCCCTTTTGACCACAACCCATCCTCTAATTTCCTCCACAGTCACCAGATCTCAATCCAATAGAGTACCTTTGGGATGTGGTTTTACAGGGGGATGGACCTGGAGTTGCTGATGAATCGGCAGCAACTCCAGTAGTGTCCATATGGACACTAGAGCATCTCTGAGGAATGTTTCCAGCACCTTGCCAAGAAGAATTACAGTATGACAATTCTGAAGCAACAGGGGGCCCAACCAGGTATTTGCAAGGTGTAGCTAAAAAAAAGAGGCCAGCGAGTCCATTTTCAGTGTTTCTTTACAGGAAGCTTGCCACTCTCTTGTGGTCCATCAGAAAATGATAGCATGGGAGGATACATGACCCCAACAGTCCCATAACTTCTACTCCCTCCATCCATTTTTAGCTGAATTACAGCTGCTTGACTCCTACCCCACTGTAGGAGTAGCTACTACCTAGCTACTCCTACAGTGGAGGAGTAGGATTCTGGTGCAGAATCCTTGAGCCAACAAGCAATTAGCCACAGTAAGCTGGGGGAGCTGGGTTAGAGGAAAGAGTCAGACAAGATGCAAAGAATGAAAGTAGAGCTAAAGCAAACAATGAACATGCAGTAGGTGGAACTGGAAAGGAAAGAAATGCTGCACCAGCTTCACTGACAGTCTATAATGTGCTTTCTTTTCACCCCTGATTAAAAACCATTAAGCTCCACTGACATAAATGTTTAAGAATTTATCCCACCATGGAAACATGCTGTCTCCTCATTACAGGATGACTTCTTATGCGCATCCCCCCCAAATTCCAAGTTTTATGTAATGATTGCCAAAAATTTACAAGATAAGATGGCTGGGAGGCATTTGGTATGTGTGTGTGCATGTTCACATGTTTATTTGTTTCATCCCATAACTAGATACAACAGCCTATGGTCCCGTGAGAGAATGTTTTATTGGTGGTGCATATTTAGATCTGACACAGTGTGTGTGGCCCCTGGGTATTTGACCACAACAGCCCCACTGCTCACCATGCCTCCCTGATTCTCTCTCTTTTGTTTCCTTGCTTATTTTCTGTGTTCCCATAGATGCCACCTCTACTCTGCTCTAGTCCCTTCACCAGGGATATTATGACTAATTAAAATGCCTGCCAACCCTGTTTTCTCTTTCCTCCAAGTTCCCTACACCCTGGTGAAAAAAATCAATCCCCAGCAGCCTGCAATAATGATCACCCCTCTTTGATACACAGCTGTCTAGATATAGTGGGTGTGGCAACTTGTCTGCGCCAGCGCAGGGTCGAGCCTGGTTGGGTTGAAACTCTCAGTCCAGAGGCATCTCATCTCTGCCTGGTCTCCACTTCTACTGCTTTAATTCTCAGTGCTAATCATGACCTTCTTAGGCCAAAGGTCACCACCCAGGCCTGGTCCAGGTGACTGAGCAATAGTGAAGCTGATGGGATTGAAAGGATGAGAGGTGGTTTAAGAGGGGAACAAGAGTTAAAAATTGGGTCAGGAGATCATCACAAGGGCTGCTTCAGTTAAACAGCAGCTGCTCTACATTGAGAATGACTGTGTTACTACAGCAAAACAAAATGTTCCTCAAAAATGCAAGTTTTGCAGTGAATGCCTTTTGTGTTGCCAGAGTTGTAAAATATTCTTCATTTTGGTCAAAAATTGGCACTTAATTATACACAGTGAAACTGTACTGAGTGGTCTGAAGTCCTTTTTTGTTTAGTCTAGTGCTGGGTAATGAGTGTTGGGCTACTCATGTGGGCAACTGTGGCTCATGAGTAAGTCATTTATCACTTGGGAGGTCATTGGTTTGATACTTCTTCCAGTATGTTGAGGTGTCCTTGGGCAAGATTACTGAACTCCAAATTGCCCCAATGCACCCATTGGTCTATAAGTGTGTGTGTGATAGTTTGAAAGAGCTTAAAGCCATAGAATAAAGGACTTTACGAATGCACCTATAGTAAGTTTTGCGAGCTCAGTTAAAGTAGAAAACTGCTACTTATTGTAAGTACCAGTCCATTTACCATATCCGAAGCAGAAATAGGGAGAAAGCTTCTTTAAAAAATCAGACTCAGAATCAGAATACTTTATTAATCCTGTTGGGGAAATTGTATTTTGTTACAGATGCACAGTTATATATAAATAAATATAAATTTGAAAGGCATTACATATAAATTTGAGGGGTAAGAAATATGATAAAAATAAATAAACAAATAAACCTGTCTGTATGAACTGACATATAAAACATAAATAACTCCAAAGTTAAACACTGTGTACAATATGCAGCATATACATTATGAATATATACAATACGAAACTGTCAAGGGGGTACATGGAGGAATTATAGAGTTTGATGGCCACAGGTAGGAATGATTTCCTGTGGCATTCTGTGGTGCAACATGGTGGAATAAATCTTCAGCTGAATGTGCTTCTGTGCCTGTGCAGCACATCATGGAGAGGGTCTGAAGGATTGTCCAGTATTGTCCTTAACTTGGACAGCATCCTCCTTTCTGACTGTCAGAGAGTCAAGCTCCCCACCCACAACATTAATGGCCTTGCAGATTAGTTTGTGGAGTCTGTTGTTGTCCACTACTCTCAGTCTGCTGCCCCAACTCACAAAAGCATAGAAGATGGCACTGGCCACTACAGACTCATAAAACATCCTGAGCAACGTCCGGCAGCTATTGAAGGACCAAAGTTCAGTAAATAGAGATGGTTCTGGCCCTTTTTGTAGATGGCTTCTGCGTGTTTAGTGAAATCCAATTTATTGTCAATATAAACCAGCCACAGGGGCCCACAAGTCAGTGTACTCGCAGTGCCGGTCCCAAGCCCGGGTAAATGGTGAGGGTTGCGTCAGGAAGGGCATCCAGTGTAAAAATTTTGCCAAATCAAATATGCGGATTCATAAATGATCCGCTGTGGTGACCCCCAACGGGAGCAGCTGAAAGAAGAAGAAGAAGAAGAAGAAGAATTTATTGTCAATGTGATATTTATAGTCCTCCACTAGCTCCACACAGGCCCCATGAATGGAACAACCAGTCTTTGTCACATCAAGCTGCAGATGGTTCTGTTTGCTCCAGAGTTGTCCACTACAGTCCTGTACCCCTCCTCATCTCCCTCTCTGATACACCCTATTACTGCAGAGCCATCAGAAAACTTCTGAAGGTGGTAGGTCTGTGTGCAGTAGTTAAAGTCAGTGGTGTAGAGGGGGAAGAATAAAGGAGAGAGAACAGTCCCCTGCGGGGTTTCGGTATTGCTGACCACATAGTCCGACACACAGTGCTACAGACACACATACTGTTGTCTGCCAGTCAGATAATCAATTATTCAGGCCACAAGGGAGGCATCCACCTGCATCGCTGTCAGCTTCTCATGTTATTTGAATAAGACCTGTGCCACAGCTGCATCCTCTCTCTATTGTTTTGTTATGGCCTACTGTGATATTTTATGATCTCTGTCAGATAAAAACGAAACTATTCATGACTCTTCTATGCATAATTTAAATTCAGGTAACACATACATAGTTAAAGTCAGAGTACTACTTGCTTTGAGAGTGGTGATGAAGAATTATAGAGAAGGTCAGAAGGAGTTGCACATATGATGCCAAGAGAGGATCTGTGGCATTGTATGAGGAAGTCAGGAGTTGCAGAGAAGTATGTGAAGGTGGTGCAAGACATGTATGAGGATAGTGACACAGTGATGAGGTGTGTAGTTCGAGTGACAGTTCATGGTGGGGATGGGATTGCATCAGGGACTGGCTCTGATCCCCTTGTTCTTTCCAGCATTCATGGACAGGTTGACAGATGAGGTCAGGCAGGAGTCTCCTTTGTCTATGATGTTTGAAAATGACACTGTCATCTGTAGGGACAGTAGGGAGGAGATGGAAGAGAACCTAGAGAGAAGAGGAATGAAAGTCAGTAGAAGCAAGACTGAATATATGTGTATGACTGAGATCGAGGCACGTGGAATGATGAAGATGCAAGGAGTAGCAATGGTGAAGGTGGATGAGTTTAAATATCTGGGGTCAACCATGCAAAGCAACAGGCAGTGCACAAGAGAGGCGAGGAAGTGAGTGCAAGCAGGGTGGAGATGAGTGTCAAAGATGATTTGTGACCAAAGGAGCGCAACAAGAGTGAAAGGAAAGGTTTGCAAGACCATAGTGAGACCTGCTATAATGTATGGTTTGGAAAAGATGGTAGGGGAGCTGGAGGTGGTAGAGTTGAAGATGCTGAGATTTTCACTGGGCGTGACCAGGATGGACAGGATTAGAAGTAAGCCTATAAAAGGAACAGCTCAGGTTGAGCACTTTTGGGACAAAGTCAGAGAGGGAAGGTTGAGATGATTTGGACATGTGCAGAAGAGGGATAGTGGGTATTTTGGAAAAAGGATGTTAAAGGGGAGGAGAAGCATAGAAGAGGAAGATCACAGAGAAGGTTCATGGATGTAGTGAGGGAGGAAATGAAAATGGCTGTATAACAGAAGAGGATGCAATGGATGAGGTAAGATGTAGGCAAATGATATGCCATAGCAACCCCTAAATGGAACAGCAAGAAGCAAAATTAACAGGTGTGAGTCAAGCATAAGTACCTGAAATTGTTACTTTAAAATTATATCCTTTCCCTGTTACTGTCTTTTAATTTGACCCCTGTTGGAGACAAAAGAAAAAAGAAAGAAGAAAAAGAGAAAATAAGAAATGAAGGAGGGGATGTGATACCATCTGTTTGTTTTTCTGCTTTTCTTTCCCAAGCTTGTTATCGTTCCTCATTTCCTGCTGGACGACAAGTAAATAATTCACATGTATACATGTACCAACACTGAGACCAGGCCTCCCTGACAAGCCTCTGTTTTGGCCTCAGTTTCAAAGCTATCCCCAGCGTATGAACCCTTGTGCGACTCGCCTCCAAACGGCGTGTAGAGAAAACAAACAAAAGACTAAAATGTTCTCCCAACATTCTGCAAGGGGGGCAGAAAGTAGGAGTCAGTAGCATTTTTCTGAGTGAACTATTTCCTCATGCACATGACTCTGCAGCCTCCTGCCCACAATGATCCCAACACAGCACAATCCATCTCTTGACTGCAGCTCTGACTTCACTCCCTGAGGAGGCAACTCAGTAATTGTCTCAAGTGTTCTTTTTTTCTGTGACTCCTACTCTCAGAGCAATCGTTAGGGTTTTAAGTGTGGCTCATAAAAGTAGTCGAACTCGGGCCTAATCACATTAGGAACATGAAGGAATGGAATGAGCAGAAAGTCCCTGGTGGGCTGTTAAGGAAAGCATCTTAAAAGCCCACTCTTGAGAATACTAATAGATCTTTGGGTTTGAGATGTTCAGATGGATGATTTGCTCCACACTTTCAGTAGTCCTGCACTTAAAGCATCTCATGTTTCTAAATCACTTGTCAGAAATGTGATGCTTGAACTGTACCTTATGCCATGTATCTATGCTGTCTCAATAAGACTCAACATCCTTCCCATGAATCAACATGTGCCTGGGTCTATTAAATGTGACTCTACATACCAGAGGGTCTTTGCAGGTGTGCAAAGTCACAATGAAAAGGCTGTCAAGTCACTTGATTGTCAGGCCACCCTTAGACATCCACACACCCCTAACTCCTCCTCAAGCACTCAGAATCCCTTCTCTGTCTCAGCTGAGGAATGCCCCATGCCTGAGGTGGTAGGTAGAAAGCAGAGGGAGGGTGGCTCCCTGAAACCCTGCAGGATCCAACTCAGGGGTGACCCAGCTCTCCCTAAACCCTGAAGGAATGCATGGATTTGAGTGAGAGCTGTAACCAGAGAGCACTCTCTCCTATCTGTAAGCCCATAATGGAGCCACTTCCTGTTGATAATCAGTTTGTTGTGATCTCTCTCTGCCTCTGGATTTTGACACTTCATTTTGATTCCTATAGTAGAAGAGGAAGAGGAGGAGAAAGAGGAGAGGGGTTATTATGGTTCTGGTCCATCTACCATAATGACAGTGTGGGCTGTCATCAAAGGCTGGAGGACCAAAAACTTTTTTCTTTCTAATTCGAGTCTGAGATCATACAATAAGCTACAAACTATGCACATATGCACACACTTGTGCACGCAAACATGACACTTTGTCAGTCTTTAGTTTAGGCCGACTATGTAATGAAGGTAAGAATGCCATTCCATCACTTTCTCTTTTTCTCTTTTGTTGTTGGATAGGAGCTGGTACTGCTTTTATGGCCTTGATTAATAACAACAACAAAAAAAGAGCTAAAAACTAGTCTAATTATTTTTTAAAAGCAGCTACAGTGTTTCCAGAGCAGCTAGCAGGGAGCTCTTTGGGGTAGGGGGCTTACATTAACCATTGTTAATCGTTACCACAAAGCATGTGAAACAGCTTCACAGTATGGCTCATAAACTGGGTAGGGCTTCTCCCTTGGAGGTAAAATGCTTTCATGGCTCAGTTAGGTGTGGTTGCCATAGGAATTATATTGTGTTGAGGAAAATCTCAGGCACAATTCAGGCAACTCTGTGTTAAGGAACACCTCAAGCTGTATTGGGCCCTGTGCTTGCTGAGCATCATAAAGCAACCAGCAGCCCTAAAGTGGATTCTCTAGTCTTAATCATCCTTAAATCCAGAGTTTTCTTTTGGTGTATTATTTTCCTTCATATCGTTCCAGCCCTTCTATCTCCCCTCACATCCTCTCTCCTTCTATTTCTATTCAAGTCTTCTTTATCTCTGTCACAGATGGCTAGTGTCACTCAAGTCAAACAGAGAAATCTCACCTTAATCCCATATATCACCACCATCATCACAACCACCATATCATCCCATGATCCCTACACCATCACTGCCAATGGCTACTGAAAGACACTAAGAAGGAAGGGTAAAGTGAAAGCCCCCTCTGACATGTCAATTGGAGTAATTATGAGCTTATAGTCTCCTAATACATCTTTGAGGACAGCTTTATGTGGCCCCTCCAAGAACTGAGCTTGTCTGTCATGTAGCAAAGTAAACATGACTTGTCATTTGGATCATGAGTGAAACATTTAACCTTTAATATGGTTTTTATTAGCTTTTATATAAGGCTCATCTTTGAGCCCCACATCTACATTTTCCTCTTGATATCAATTTCTTTATATTTGTTTGGATGACTTCTCTCTGCAAGTGAAAGCAATGTTTTTCTGCTTACTACTGGCACATTATTCTGTATATTCTCATGTTTATTGTGAGTATGTCATTGTATATATTTCATTCTTTAATGCTGTTATTACAGCGCTAGATTCGTGTAAGGCAATACTAGTCTGCTTTTTTCCCACTGGCACAGAAACAGAAAACTAACACTTGTGCCACTATAATGTCATATAGAGTTCCAATTTTCCTCCATCCCGTTGGGACCACAGTGAGACAAGGCAGGTCTGTGTCCTACCGTCCTTTCCACATCACCCACTCCTGCCTTTAATGTCCCCCTGGCAAGACCCTGATTTGTGTGTTAGTCATGTCCTCCCCTCCTTGCCTCCAAACTCCCACAACATGTGGACATAGTGGGAGTTCCTGGAGTTTTGGGGGAGCTGAAGTCAAGAAAGTAGGGGGAGAGAGTGGGTCAGACCACCACAGAGCAGGGGAGACCCCTACCTTCCTCTATGCCGGTTCCCACCACTCCCAACACGGCACACACATGTTGAAAAGGTCAGGCCTTGATAGACAACAGAGCACCGGCAATTACATTGCTATTTCTTAGTGGCTGGAAGTCCCCTGTTTTCTGTGTAAGTGTGTGTATGTGTGTGCGTGTGTGTGTATGTGTGTGTGCAGAAAGATTTTTTTGGTTCATAGAGTATAAAGAGGCAGTGTTTAAGGGGAAAATGAGCTAGGACAGGGGGAATGGGGAACTGCATGTAAGAACTTGTACCCGGATTGCTTCATGTCTGTCTGTCTGTCCATTTGAGGAAATTGGTGAATGCACATGAGGGAGCACAGGTGTTCCCGAATACACAGAGAGTTCTCATACCTGAGCATGTTTTTGCTTCTAAATGGGGTTTCCTTTCCTAGCATCTGGAGCTGAGGTTGGCTGTCTGAAGCTTCCTCCGCATTGCTGTGGTCAGGAGTCCATCTCTGACCACAAAAACGGGGTCAAATCCTATAAGCCACCTGAGGTGGAAGCTGACTCTGTAAGCAAGCTGCAAACACACACAGACAAACAGACAACACATAGTTTCTCCCAGTGTGTTCCCAGTATTTTCTCTCTTCTGTGTCATTTCTCTTTCACACTGACTACCTATTTCTAGCTCTCTGATGATGTCTTTCATGGAGAAGTACAGAATGAAAAAACCAAGGCAAACTTATGAGAAGAGCAGACCGCAGTGTGACAGATCTAGAGATCACACAAAGGATGCCGCGGTCCCTTAACAACTGAAGTGTGCTGCTGTAATATATAATATGTTCCAGCTGGAAGTCTGCCTCTCATACATTGTACCACCAGTTCTGTGCATTTATGTGCGCATGTGGCTAATTTTTTTTTAACCCAGAGAGTCAACTTGGCTAAAGCTGTGACTTATGAAAGACCAGTTGGGTACTGTTCCCTTTGAATGGCTACACACCTACAAAGCTTTAAAGTGAAAAGGCTCCAGAGGGGTGCTGGGAGGCCCCCATGGAGCACTTCATTCAGCTTTCTATGCATGTTAGAGAGATGAAGTCTTGTAAATGGTTGCCAGTAATCATCCCTATAAAAGAGCAGCTGCGTCTGGGACCAGTTTTAAGTATGGCTACTATACTGTGCCTCCCTCCACTGCTTAATATTTAGTTGAACAAGCAGTAAGAGTGTGTGTTAAAGTCTTCTCGCTGCATGTTTATCTGTGCCACTGCTTGTTTATGTGCACAGAGGTTGCCCTGGATATGCACTCTGCTCTGGATAATTTCCAAGTGCAATCTATATTGCTACCAGCCTCTGGAATGTACCTTTGCTCCTGGGAAATTTCACCTGAATAACTTACCTGTGTGAATGTGTGTCTGCATGAGTAACACGACCATAAATGTTACTCCCGTTTCTAATAGGTGTATTACACGAGCGCGTGTCAAATAACACACAGCGCCACACTAAAAACATCAAGACACAACCCACTAATAGCATCAACTTTGTCATCATAGACACTCATGAGCCAGTTAGGGCTTTAGTTAGAAGAGCCTAATTCTACCCTGAGGAAGAGGGAGGAGCTCTGTCTGTACTCTACAAAGGGCCTGCTCCTTGTGTCCGTGACTCATGCATGCTCATGATATGGCTGGGTGGCGCTGGGGGAGACATCAGGCTGAGCTCTATGTTTGTTTCTCTGTTGCAAGGCAATCCAATCTGTAATCCACTTAGTCTTTGACATTATGAGGTGTCATAGAATGGGGATACCCAATGGAAAATATGTAATAGCCTGCATCAGACAGGCAATTGTAGGTATCATAATTGTCACGAATGTGCAGTTATCAGTATAGAGAGTTTCTATTGTCCGCTCTATCTTTTTATGGTTCTGTAGCACATCGAAGTGTGAGATTCTTTGCTTTCCTTGCAGGATCAGAGTTCAGCTGCACTGGGATTAAGGTGAGACTGAGTTATGGAAGATAATGTGTGCACAACACTTCTACTGCTTAAACATGACATGACACATATTTTGAGAGCACCCAATTTCTCTCATCCTATGGCTAATGAAAAAATATCACAGAAGCCTACAGGTGCATTGATTGTTTAGATACTACCAGATCTGACCTCATAGTGTTTTCTTTACCCTGAATTTTTTTCTGTTTACTTAAAGGTTGGTGGAGTGTGAAAAATGTGACAATGACTGAAATAAATCCACACTCCAGTGCTGCAATTTAGATTCTGTCAGTAAACCAAATCAAATGATACAGCTCTATATTTGTAAAAAGCACCTGCCTACTATGTCTTATGTGACCCCCATGCCACCAAAAACAGCTGACTCAGCTGGTATCTGCTAGCAGGCCTCTATGGATAAGGCTTATTCCAGCACATCCCACAGTTGCTCAACTGGATTGGAATCTGAAAAATCTGCAAGACTAGTCTATTCCTTGGTGTCTTTTATTATGATCCTTGAGATGTTCATTGAGTTTTTGGGATATGATGGGGTGTATGATATTGCTGAGGCAGTTATCTGCTCTTTGGGAGTGCTTCAGGAAAAAAACAAATGCTAAGATGGGCAGTATAGGTCAGAGCAATACATTGCAATCAAATTATTAATGATATTCACTTCACCTGTCAGTGGTTTGTAGTGTTGGTACTAACATATATACAATGAATGAAAAGTTAAAATACACATCACACAAGATTCACAGTATTTCTTTAAGGTCACTTTGACTGGAGTGCCTTCGAACCTTCCTCATTTCATTCTTGTTTAATCTCCATCTGCAGTGTTTTATAATGAATATAAAACAGATCTGAAGCTAAACTTGACTTTGTTTAGCCAAAATATTTTTTTTATCATAGCTTGAAAAATAAAGATAAACCAATAAGGAAAAGATTTCACAAATGATCGCTCATACCCTTGAAAACAGACAGGTCATCCAAAAGGAGCCACACTTCAATTCCCCAGAGGCTTCATAACTCTTACCTAGCACATTCCCAATAAAAGTCTTCCTCTTTTTCCTATGCGTCTCTCACTGGGAACTATGCGTGGCCCACAGGCAAAACGGGAGTCATCACCTCACTCAGAGAGTCTTCTCCGCAGAGTCTTTATGGCTCAATTTACTGTGCACCAGCATCTATAAAATGATTTAATGGGAATAATGTTGTTAGGTACACATGCCTCAGTTGCCAGTAAACATGATGCCTTAAAGCTTATGCAGGAAGAGAGAAAAGGGCAGAATGACTTCTGGTCTTGTTGTTCTATTTTTTCTCCCCTAAAATCTGAGAACTTTTCTCTCTTTATGCTTGGTTTTGTTTGTTTATATCTCTTTTACATAAAGCACTTTCACATTCCATCACACACCCTTGGTGCTATCCTCTCCATCTTACATCTGCATCCCAATCTCTGTTTCAAGTTCTAGATTTTTTCCTCCATATTAATCTTACTCAAAGCACAACAAACAGTCTCCAAAACACAAAATAGACACCACAGTGCTTTATTCTCACTTTCTAATCACTTCTTCTGATAGACAAACACTCACCCCCTCTTATTTCCTCTGATTCTTGCTTTCCCATCATGATGTAGACGTATAAGAAATGAGTCATATGTTTGAGTGAGAGCATCTATCCATGCAAGGAGACTGATGATGTAATCATGACCACACAGTGGTCATGATAAACCTGCTTGTCACTGGCCCGTCTTAGTCATGTTACCAACTTTAACACGCTCGTGCAACCTCCTAATGAGAAATGAACGATTGGTGCAGGGCCAAAGAGACTTCGATTTGAGCAAGATGTCACATAAATTACTCTAGCAGAGGGGATTTTTCCTCTTAAAAATATTTGATTCGTTTTATAGCACTGGTGCCATCTTAACATGAATTTCATAGGCCTGTTAAAAGTGTTACATTAATTATTCCACCATCTGCTGCATTACTTTCTCTGTGCAACGTTTCCAGCCACCATGCCCTCGGGCTGGCCTTGTGCTATATTGATCTAGTTAAATAGACAAGGTGGAGGGCAGACCACCTGGTTGGCTGACCTACGGCTCCCTGTTGATTGTCACCTCTGGGTGATAATGAGTGTGCAAGCTGTCTGTCTGTGTGTCTGTTCCTATAGGTATGTCTCTTTTATCAGGCCCTTGGGCTTTTCTCCCAGACCTCCCAGCAAAGCCCAGCAGAGCACAGCACTGGTGCAGCTTCCACCTTCCTCACAACAGGTTAGGACCAGCGTACCATGAATCTAAGTAGATACTTCCTGTGTCCCAGTATCGCACACATACACTACCAGTGAAAAGTTTGGACATGCTTGGCCATAGTGGAGTATGGCCAAGCATGTCCAGACTCTTGAGTGGTAGTGTATATTTGTGGATGACACAGCAAACTGTGTTCACAGACCCCCATTTCTGAAAGCTTTCCTGAGCCCATGCAGTGATTTCCATGACAGAATTATGCCTGTTTGCAATGCAGTTCTGCCTGAAGGCTCAAAGGTCACAAGCATCCAGTATTGGTTTTTGGCTGTGTCCCTTGCACACAGCGATATCTCCAGATCCTCTGATTCTTTTGATGATATCATGTACTGGAGATGATGGAAAATTCAATGTCTTTCCATTTTTACACTCAGGAACATATTTCTAAAATTGCCTCACAATTTTTAAGCACAGTTTCTGGCAGATTGTTGAACCTCTGCCCATCTTTACTTC
>VUQH01080962.1:0-33561 GCA_015106775.1 Etroplus canarensis | reverse complement strand
GCGTTCCTCATCATTGACACTCTTTCAATGATGAGGATGTACACATCCTGGATAGGGAGGAACGCTGGTTTGAGTGGGGAGTCAAGGAGGCCATATACGTGAAAAGGGAAAGACCGTCTCTGAATCGAGGAGGGGGCCTAAGGGTACATCTTTCGCCATCTTACAACGCTGTGATTGCAGCCATTCCCCAACTCTTTGTGGATGGTACTCTGGCCTTTGATCAGTGGCCTTTGATTTTTGTGGGCCTTGATCAACGGACCTTGATGTCAGCTCCGGTCATTATGCAAATGTACTGTTTATAAGGTTGGGGAGACCTGCAGTCAGTTGAGACTGAAGAAGTCACTTGGATGAGTGATGAAACGTTTCTCCCACGGAAACTTTACGTCCAGATGAACAGAATCAACTTTGGAAGTTTTACCTACCTGGATGATTGAGCATGCATCAAGATACTCTATGTCATCACTCACTTAGCCTTCCTGTGGTATGATTATTGTTTTTATCGCAGTGATCCTTTGGATTTTGCTCCAGTCAAGGAAGTAAACAGGGATCTGTGTGACCCTGAAAAGCTGAGAACAGTAGAGATGTTGGTGGATGACCTCTCGGTAGCTCTATCCCAACATTTTCCACGAATGTGGTCATGTTAGTAAAGATTTTTTATTTGGTAATCTAAAACCAACCCCTGTTATCTCTAAAACTGTGTGCTGAGTGAATATTCTTATTTGCAGATTTAAGTTCTCCTGTTTTAGACTCCAAAACAGCCCATCCAAAGCTGGAACTATCCCAAGATCGAAAACAAGTGTACTGGAGACGCCACCCTGTCGGTGAAGGACTGAGCCCTCAGCCATATGACTCCCAATTCAGTGTTCTCGCTCAGGAGAGTTTTACAAATGGTCTGCACTACTGGGAGGTCATTGTTCAAGACAAGCCTTTTTGGATGATAGGTGTGACCACAGGGTCGGTTGATAAAAAAGGCAGTTTTAGTCAGTGTTCTTCCAGCCTGGGTGTAAACAACACATCTTGGTGCATTTACCATGGAGATGGACAGTACCTGGCATGTCATGATACTCAGGAAAAGCAGCTGTCAGTTGCAAAGAGAGTCAGAAAGTTAGGCATATTGGCAAATTTCCAGAAGGGGGAGCTGTCATTCTATGATGCTGATGCAATAACGCTGCTTCACTCTTTCTGTGTGCAGTGCACAGAGCCCCTGTATCCCATGTTCAACCCATGCATTGATGTGAATGGAGTTAACACTCAGCCTCTTACTTTGTTTTGGATAAAGGACCCCTGGGATTGGCATACAGATGGTGAAAAAAGTGAACTCACAGGAAACATTTAACTGTCTATGCGAAACGCAATATCACTTATCAAATGGCTGGAAATGTCCATTGAGTGTACAACTTCAGGCTGTCAAAATTCATGATCAGCTCAACTTTCCCAGGTATAAATTAAACCACAATCAGAGAATATATCTACCTCTTAAACTTATTGCTAAAATAGCGTTAGGTTATGAACTTAAATCTCATTACCAGCAGGAAAGCAAAATGAGAGTAAAAGTTGAATACTGCAATATGTTAGATATTATGATGGTATTGTGTTAGCTGTAAGCACAATGATATATGAGAAGACATATCTATATTGTGATTTTTTTTTTAATGTCAAGGCTTGAGTTATATAATTATGTCCACATTACCTTTTCTGCAGCTGACATGTACAGTAAATATTTTATTAAGAGGGATCAGGTTCATTTGCAAACAGTACTGTTTAGTCTTCAGCTTAGCTGCCTTCATGTCTGACTTGATGCAGTTCAGGAAGTAAATGACCCGTGTATAAACTACTGGTTTGTTCTTTGTACAACTGTCCTTTCAGCCCCCCGGACCATGGAGGACATGCATGCCTTTAGTCTCACATATCCATGGCCCAACAGTGTTGTTGTCCTGCAGCAAACAATGCACCCACTGAGGTCAAATAACATGAACAGTAACACTATAGGTCTACAAAAACACAAGACACTTAAAAGTCTGATTTAAGCAGTTATTTGAGTGTCATGGCTTTGCTCTTTATCCTTAAATAGCTTTCTGCACAGGCGGAAAGCAAACATTCAGCACAATGAGAAAATGCAACTCTTTTTTTAAGCAATAACTTTATGTACTGGTTAGGGTTTTGCTTGAAGTAAGGACATACAGGAACAATAAAGCACACTGCAAGGAGAAGCATTTATTTGCATTATGTCACAACTTCAGGACATTTTCAGTTCAGAGAGCCTCATCGCTGATGCAACTGGCTCCATTTTCCAGAGGAAATATGGTATAGCTGCTCACTGTTACATTTCCTATGATGTCAGGGTTTTTTGCATTCCACATATATCACCACTGACAGCACTGTGCTTGATCAAGAAAATACAAGACACTGAGTCTTGTTCTTTTCCATACATGCATCATTTCTGTTATAATGTGGATTTATGTTATCAAATGTTCAGCATTTCAGGTCTTTCTGTCTTTCACATGCACCTGATGAAACACATTCACTTATTGTGCAGTACATTTTTTAAGCAGTTGTAGTAGTATTAATTTTATTACATTTTAAGAATTTTGTTATTTCTGTTTGGAGGTCTGAAGCAAGCCCTTGACCACACTGCCTGGTGCACTGGTGAGTAACAGAGGTGGCTCAAGGAATTGCTCCTTCAGTATTTGCCTTTATCCAGTGCACGAATTGAGTGACCTTTGCATAGACCCCAGGCTTGTTCTTCCTCCCGCACTGGTCTCCCCAACTCACCACACCATAAACAACATCAACATTGTTCTGCTTACAAGTTAGTGGTCCTCCAGAGTCACCCTGAAACAAGAAAAGATTGCTGACTATATGCACAACTGCACATAACTAATTTAATAACTGTCCTTACATAAGTTAATGATATATATTGAATAATAGCATGAAACTAGTAAATGTCCTTTACTAACCTGGCAGGAATCCACCCCTCCTGCCAGATAGCCAGCACAGAACATGGAATTATCCAGGAATTTTCCATAAACAGCAGGTTCAGAGCACTTTTGTTGGTTGATTAGCAGGACATTGGCCTCCAGCAGGTGGTTAGAACCAAATTCAGCTACAAAAATAATGTTGAAAAATGTTGTCATATATTATTTGTCAGTAATTGTGTGTGTGTTAGTAAGAAGTCAAGGTTTAAAGTTTAATATCAATCCTAAAGTAATTCACATCAAAAATGGCAACCTTTATTTTGCAGCTAGAAAGAACGATAGATAGATTACATACATTCCTCAGTGGCACCCCATCCAGAAATTTTGCACTCTGTCCCATCAGGTAGTTGTCCATTTGGCAGACAAGCTGTCTTCACAAACTGGGTCTCATTGGCACAAAATCCAGGATTCCCTGCAAGCTTCAACAAGCCTTTGAAAACACATTTTTGATAAATGTTACAACAAAATCCAAAAGGAACAGAAAAAAACAGCTTAGCAAAACAAGGGAGACCTTTGCAACAAGTATTACCTATATCATTGTAAACAGCCTCAGGTGTCTCTCTGTAGTTCTCATGTTTAATAGCCCTTTCAACAGGGATAATCTGAGCATTGGGGTCTACGTTACTCAGTGACAGACTTCCCATAAGCACCTGCATGTCCTTGTTCGGTTCACTGTACCAAAACAACACAGTTCAGTAAAGATTATGTCAGCACAATCTTCCATAAATTGCATGTTTTCGATCATGTATCTTTCATATGCTTACATGCAGTGTCCTGCTGTCAGCACCCAGCAACTTGCAATTAGAATTCCTCCACAGGTGTGTCTAAATGGTTGATTGGAGCCCTGTGGCTTCACTTGCACAGAAACCTGCCAGGGTACAGCTCCTGGACTGACTTTCAGACCCCCAAAGATTCTGGTAAGTGCCTTTTTTGGTTGAGGCATACCACAGGTTGCAAACTGTTTTGGTAAAGGGGTGGGAGTAACAACAGGCTCTAAAGCACTGGTGGGCTTCCCAGTTGGTGGCAGCTTAGTAGTCGGTTGAGGCTTTGATGTATGAGGCTGTGGTGGTTGAGACGGTGTTGGTTGAGGCTGTGGTGGTTGAGACGGTGTTGGTTGAGGCTGTGGTGGTTGAGGTTGCGTTGGTTGAGGCTGTGTTGGTTGAGGCTGTGTTGGTTGAGGCTGTGTTGGTTGAGGCTGTGTAGGGACAATCTCAGTTGGTGCCTCACCTGAAAACACAGACACAAGAAGATAGCACAACTGTTTTGCTGGCAGCATTTATAATCTGAAAATTGTGTGTCACTTTAAAACTGACTTGTCGATTTAGGACACCGTATTACATCACAGTAGTCCCACAGTAGCCTGTGACCTCTTCTGAAAAAACACCAGGGCTTTGGTTCTCCGTCTGGGTTCCTGTGTCAGAAAATATGTGACTGAGATCAACCTCTAATAGATGTTGTCTGTGAATTGCATAAATTTAATTCCTTCTGACCTGCAAAAGTTGTGAGGGCCAAGACCGTTATGGTCCTCAAAGGAATTGAAAGGATCAGCACCGCTTTCAAGGATGAAGTGTGAGTTCCAGTAGAGGCACTCATCGCCATCATCTGTCTCACTCACGTTGCCACGGTAAGACTCTCCATCATCCACATAGCAGTCGTTTGGACCTAAGGAGTGTACAGCACTCAGCGATGAGTTAAGATGATACATATTTTGGGATAGCAGAAGGAAAAATAGAGTGTATTCTTTACCAACATGGCAGAAATGCCCTCTGAACCCTTCAGGGCATTGGCAGTCGAAATCATTTCCATCCCTGATGCATGTGCCACCATTTCTGCATGGATTAGGTTGACACACTGAAACTTTGGAGAGTAACAGTATAAAATGTAAGCGTTCTTTCAGTCACTATTAAAACTTTCACAAATGAGGGATTTGGACTTATTTAAATAAAGATATACCGGTTCTGCAATCTGGAGGCTGAAAGGGTTCCTTGCATTTGCACTCATAGAATGGAGGGCTTGAAGTCAGCACACATTCACCATGCCCACATATACCTCTTCTACAAATTTTTGGACCTGAGATGATGCCACCATAAGGACATCATTTAATATTTTGCAAATCTGATCACTGTACCATTAAAAAAAAAAGAATGAAGAAAAGGGATTTTGTTTTTCTTCAAACCTTTCTCGCATTTTCTTCCTTTGAAAGGTTTGGGACAGTCACATTTGTATTTTCTCCCGCCTTTCTCTTTACATCTGCCATTGTTAAGGCAAGGATTTGGGTTGCACTGCCCTGAGAAAAAAGAAACAGGAACATACTGTAAACTTTAAATTAAAACTTTTCATTGCATTGTATAAAGAAAACGTGCCATTAACAGATTTCCATAAGCAGTTTGTTAATATCATACCGTCCGGGTCCTGAAGTTCCAGAAGCCATTCTGAAAAACTTTGGTCATCATCTTCGTCCTCATCATCATTGCTCTTAAAGAAGAAGTCTAAAACAACACTTTCCTTTAGATTTAGTGTGTTATTTCTTTAAATACTACATTTCAATTATTTTTCTACATGTCCTACAAAAGTAATGTAAAGAAGCACTGACCCTCAAGTAGGTCCTCAAACCTTAATTTGGGCTTCTTTTTGTTATGTTTACCATGCCTTTCAGGGTGCGATTCCCGATGTTTGTGTTTTTTATGTTTTAACTGAATAAAAAGAAAAATCACTGCAGACAATAGCACCACATAAGACCCACATGTATATTATGCATATCTTATCTTTTTAAACCACAATGTGATCTGCTGTTTTTTATTGACATTATTCCATCATCAAACATTGCAACACTGAAACACTGAATGCAATGAATACATACTTCAGCAGGTATGAGGAGCACCGCCAAGAAGAGGCAAAAGAAGAGGAACTTCAGGTTCATGACTGCAGTGGACCAGAAGACATCCAGGAGAGTAATATAAGAGTGAGCTGACAGGCAGACCCCTCACACTTTTCTAAACATTTGTGTAAGTAAACAAACCTTTGAATCATCTGGTTTTTCTGTCATTCACCCCAGCTGCTGAGTCGGTTTTATTGATTATAACTCTCTGCTTAGATAGTTAACTTTATACTACTGCTAGTACTACTACAGTATTTATTCTGTTTAGGTTTGTGATGAACAAATTAATGGTGCAAAATCCCCCATCTCCACCAACGCTTCAACATTTTTCACATCAAAGCATTTTAAAGTGATAATAACAAAACAGGCCTTGCTTGGATGCAGAATAAAGGCTCAGAGAGCATATTTGTATAGGGCTGACTGTTTGTTTGAATGTAGACTTTGGTTCCACACATCACACACACACATAACATCACAAATGGGTTCATCTCAGGATAAATTCTTGAGTGCTTTTTTTAACATCTCTTTTAGCAAAATTACTAAGATTGGATTTCCAAATGTGTATCAGTTATTATGGTCAGTGATGATTCTAGAGTCTGTTGGGGTTCCTCCGACCAGTGTTCATCTCCATTTTATTATAAATAAACTGACAGTATAAGAGTAACATGTTGATCATGTCAATTTAAAATGATTTCACATTACAGAGCTAGAATTCCTCAAATTCAACTTTGAGTCTTCTCTTTAGGTGTAGCTTTCAGTTGTCAATATTTCTTATTTGCATTTCATTTGATAGGGACAATGTAATATTTCCAGTACCAAGGATTAAGCTTATGTGCTGGGTCCTGTGCTGGCTACTTATGTTTTGCATAAAAAAAATACCTAGTTTTTAGTATCAGAATACCACTGGGCCTACACCACAGATATGGAAAATATAATAAACTACTCATACAATATTATACCTATTGCACAATAATTTGCAGCAATACACCTTTGTAATTTAGAGTACACTTGTCCAAAATTCTTTGCATCTACATTTCATAACTTAGTACTTATATCTTAACAGTTAGCTCAGACAGACACAGCTTTCATCAGTTAACTACAAAAAAGAATTGTCCTAGTTAGCTGATTCCCCCCTTAAGGTGGTCAGGTCTCTTCCAGCTTCGTTGCAAACTTTGCACACTGCCACTACTGAAGTTTAGATTTTGTCCATTCCTGGGTGTTCCCACTGGCCTGGGGCTCTAAGCAGTTGCCTGCCTTGCCTGGCGGCAAGTAGCACCTCTGATTTTGGTTCAAAATGAAACAGAAATCTTAATATACATTTACAAGCATCATTGTGTAACAGACCTCTGTAAATTATCAGTGTGCTTCTAATGGATTTATGTTATTTGAAGAATTAATTTATTCATTAGTAAAGTTAATGGCAGACTTTGTAGAGGGCTGGTACAAAAAAGGGGAAAAAAAGCAAAACAAACCAATGACCCATTTACGCTTACAAAAACTGAATTTCTTGGAAAGATTTGCTAAGCATCTGGGCATCTGTCCCTCTACTATGCATTTATCTTATGAAATAGATGTGCAAAGTTTTGTTTGGGGGTTTTTTTTCGGTTTAGGGTCTCTGGTCCAAAATCAATTTATATACAACTTATTAACAAATTCGCTTGACTGAAAATGCCTAACTTGTTCCGGAAACCTTTAAAGGATTGTCATCATCATCACCAAACAGAAACGATAAACTGCTGCCAAATCTATCTGATCTGCAATGCAGGAATAATCCCAGTGTCTTTAATGATTTTTCTTCAAATTCTCCAGTATATCAAAGTCTTCACCTCGTGAGATATCTCACCATTTACTAAACAGATTAGAACCCAGCACAGTCATGTGAAAAAGCAAGTTTTCACGGGGCTCTGTGCTGTCCTGTGAAAAACGCCCTTAATTCTTCCATAGAAATTAACAGGATAAGTAGCAGACAGGTGCTGCTAATCAAAGCACTTGATTAACTGATCACCAGTCAGTGTGACCACCTCTATAAAAGCAAAAGTTTTGAAAGTTTGCTTGCCTGTGCATTTGTGTATGAGTTTACACAATGCCACTATCTTCCAGGAGCAGACATCCCAGCAAATTCATCATAAGGTCACACCGTGCAGTTCTCAAAGGAACTGCAAAAAACCCATGAGCTACATCTCATTTAGCTGACCATGAACTCCTCCTTGGCTGAAAGTGGGCCATGCAGTGGGACAATAAAATCCAGGTGGTTTTACTATTACTAGCTACCAAATCAAGCAGTGTGCTTAGTTTTTCACAACTGCATCAAATCCTATAAAAAAAACTTTCTTTTTCATGACTGTATATTCTTTTAGACTTCCATGCTTCCCAGATGAAGACTGATTCTTTTCTCTCAGCAACACCCAGATGTGGCTTAAATATCTCAGTGTCTAGTTGATGGTCCTCAATAAAATTAGGAACAGACATGCATGTTTCCCACAGGCTGAACTGCAACAACTTGAACATCTTCATGCTAAACTATTATTGTGAGCATTACACACCATCAGCATTAACACTGCCAGCATGTTACATGTACACCCTCACAGAAGCAATTCCATCTCTGCAAACTATTTATTAATAAAGTCACTAGTTACAACTTATAAACCTTTATTACTGGTGCCTTAGTATGAAGCAAGGGATTATTTCATATCTCTTCTGTGGAGCTAATCAGAGCTCACTAGTGGTAGATGAAGGGTTACAGATTATAATCGGTTTTGAGTTGTTGCCATTGTGGTCATGTCCAGGGCACAGGGCCAAGTGGAGGCAGTCTGAGAAGGTTCCTGCACAGAAGGAAAACAGCGGTGTCATTTTGTCTGCCTCAAGAAATGTCACCAACCCTGCAGAAAAACTACACAAAACACCAATCCGGCAAAAACGCTTTGTGAAAGGCAGCTGATGGGGCACCCCTCCATGCCAAGCTGTATACTCTCCCTCAAAAAACTCCACACACCAGGACTCAGCCCCACGGCCAAGCCAGCAATCCTCAGTTGTGCCTTTGCGAGGTATGGTGGGGTAGGTGACACCAAGTTCCCAGTAAGTCTTCCCAGTTACATCAATTTCCCAGTAATGGCGACCAAAGCTGAAGCCTTGCAAACTGATGGCATTTAGGGTTGTGTCAAAGCGTCCAGGTAAGTCAGGAAGTTGCTGCCAGGTGTCTGTGTATGTAGCACTGTCACCTTGGGGAGAGATGATCAGCTTTGGGTGGGCTGTCTCTGGATCCAAGCACACTTCACTGAAATCTGGAGACAATTTACATTTTTATTATTTTCACTGAATATTGACGGTCAAGATTTTAAACTGTAATCACATATAGTATAGTAATAATGTGTGAACTGACAGCTCTTGACAAGTTTTCTGATTATTGGGGTTTGGGAGCAGATAAGCAGAAGCATGTTGTTGGTGAGGCTGAGGATCTGCTCAGCTTTAGCTTCGTCCAGGCTCACACTTCTCGGATCTGTTTGGTTTAGCAGAACCATCACTCTAGTGGAGATAAACCATAGGTAAAAAATAATATATATATTAAATCCCTTGTTGGTACATACATTAATTCACTTCCATACCTGTCCACTCTCTCCATCTCTTCCTGCTCAGAGTATGAAAAGAATGACTGGAGAAAAACAGGAAAATGCAGGTTAATTTTTCCTTTTAAAGTAAAATGATTTTATTTACCATCATATTTTAGTTTCTGTGAATTAGAAATGGAATATGACATTTAAAATTATATTTAGTTCACTGGACTTTGCCACTGTCAAGTTTGTCATTAGCATGATACCATCGTATCAGACTCTGTGTCCATCTGGTCCATTGCCAAAGTGAGTCTTGCTAGGTCCTGTTCTATCTCCTGGATTAGAGAACAGTTCTTCTCCATGAGACCATCCAAGGCAGAGACAGCAGCCCGCTCCTCCATCTCCAGGTGGGATAGGGTAATCCTCAGGTCCTCATCCAGGACAGTATGGATCTCCTGATATTTCTGCATGATATTCTCCCTTATCACTGAGGACTTTTTCTGAGACAGGCATAAATATTTAAAAGTTAATTCAGGTGGAATCATTTTACCTTTGGGCAAAATGTCAACAGAAGAAAACTTACAGTGATTTCTGACTGCCGTGTTGCCAGTTTCTTCAGTCTATATTTCACTGCTTCTCTCTGCTTCTTTAGACACTCTTGGCGCTTCTCCAGTGTCTCCTGTAGAAAAGGTTTCCCACATATTCAGCTAACCTCAGTTCACACCAACAAGGTGAATCTGGCAGTGAAGTGCAACTGCAGAAGAAAAAGCTTATTATGAAGCAATGTTAATAGCAACAAGGAGCTGATTGACAGGAATGTCCTCCTTCTAAGAGTCATCTGGATTCAGTCTTTGTTATAGTACACAGTTAAGAGGCATTGTCTGGAAAGGCCAGGAATGACAAGTTGGCAACTTACGTTTATGTTTTATCATTTATATTTAATTTCTATGCTGCCTGCTTGCCATTTTGGATGTCCCCGTTCCTAAACCTGAGGCAGATAGTTGTGCAAATTCAGTGTTTCTCACATATACCTTCACAAAGTGGGTTCATTTCTTATTTTCTTCAATAAATTCGAGAAAATAATGTGTTTTCTTTAAGATCCTAGTAATTATTTCTATTATCATCAGTATCTGTTTATCCCTTGAATGCATGAATTATGACATCTGCAGTCAACAATTTTCTGTAGTTGTTTTTATTACCCTTTAGGCATGAAAAGAAAAATTCAAGGGATTTTTTTTTAACATTTCATTTTCATTAAGTTATTTATATGTTCCATCAGCTGGACAGTATGTGTGTGACTTTTCAACCAAGAAAATAAGTATTTTAATAAACAAATGTAGAAAATGATACAGCTCACAAAAATTATGTAATGGCATATATTTAATATTCTTAAAATTTTACAAAACCACTTACATTTGAATGATTTCAAAGACATGCCCTCAGTGATTTTCAAACATTTGCCATGTTTTGAATGATATGTCCCTATTGTCATGGCCTTGCATTTCTGTAGTTTGCTTTTGTATATTTTGAAGTATCTTTTTGGGTCTTTGAGTTTCCTAGTCTTTATTCTAATGTTTCCCTGGTTTATTTATGTGTATTGTAGTTTTGCCTTAGTTCTGTTTTTTGTTGCATTTTTACTCATCAGAGCCTTCCTTTGTTGCTTTCAGTTCCCCAGTGTTTTCCCTGGTGTGTTCTTGTGTGATGTGTTTGTTATTGTGTCATGTTCTGTCTTGTTTTCTGTTCCTGTTTTATTTTGAAGCCTGTTGAGTCTTTTGCATCTATGTTCAATTTACTTCCTACCCCTGATTGTTGTCACCTGTGTGCCTCTCCCTGCTGTTTCTCGTTTACTCCTTAGTCTGCCTGTGTTTAGTCTCTGTCTCTTTTCAGTTCAGTGTCACATCGTTGATGTTGTCAGATGTGTTTCTGCCCATGTGTGAGTTTTTGTGAACCTGAACCTGGCTTCAGTTTTTGGACTTTGTAACTTGTGTGAGTTTTGGCTAAATAAAGCCCTTTGTGTTAATCCTGCCTGTCTTGGAGTCCTGCACTTGGGTCCTCTCCACACTCTCACATGGAAAACATGACACCTATAGTAAAGAAAATGCCTTTTCAATAGCTGTTCACTGTAGTGACTACCATGCACGAAAGGGTCAAACAATGAAAATGTGATTGAAGTGCTGACTTTCAGCTTTAATTCAAAAGGTTTAGCAAAATAATTTCATCAGCTGTTTAGGAATTACAGCCATTTTTATACAAAATGCAACATTTTGAGATGTTAAAAAGTAATTGGTGAAACTAATATATTTTTTAATATAAAGATTGTGTTCAATACTTGGATGAAAATCCCTTGCAGTCATTTGCTGCATGAAGTCTAGAACCCAGTCTCTTGTTGGTGTTGCTGATAGTGCATACCTTCTTTATAATAATGTTCAAGATTGTTGTTTAGGCTATTCCTCAAGTTTTTGCCATCTGCTTAATAGGTTTATTTGAGTTTTTTCAGCCTAATAATGGCTTTCCTCGTTTGCGTCAACATCACTTTGTCAGGTTTGTCAAACGCAGGACTCCAGGAAACATGAAGAGGTGAACTCAAAGTGGGCTTTATTTAAGTAAGAAAGTCCATTAGCAAAGTCCATGGAATACAAACAGCATGGGAGACAGGAACACACACTAACAGGGAGGAGACCAACATCAGACTAAACTAGACTAACAACAAGACAAGGACCAGAAGAAAGGCAGGACATGAGTCATAAAGTCAGACTAATGACAAACAAGCAACAGGAGGGAGAGGAGCACTGGTGACAACAATCAAGGACAGGATGCAAAACTACATACGAAGCACATGAGATAGCTGTTACCAAAGTAAAACAAGAGACATAACTGAGAATGCAGTCAAGACTGAACTTGACAGTAGATAAATTACACAACAGGATAATACTGGGAGAAACTAACAAAAGACACAAATGGAGGCTAGAATATTAACAGAGTATAATAAACCGTATTGAGAACTAAGGAATCCTGAAACCATAAACAAGAACATACAAAACTAGAATACAAAAACCCAGGACAAAGACCATGAATCTGAAACTGCACAAAGTACTGGGACTCAGACTCATAATGTAAAGAAAACACAAGGGGAACTAAAATAAGAAACACAACCACAACTGTATGAAATAAGAACATAGGCACAAGAGGAACAAGGAGACTGAACACAGGGAAACATGAGGAAGACTGAAAGCGAACAAATAAACAAACAATGAGCAGAACTTTGAAGATAAAACCCGGGCTCACAACACTAAACAGAAACTGCACAAAGAACATAAATGCAAGGACTCAAGGATAACATGAACAGCAAGCATAATGAAAGCTCCCCGCTGTCCCGCAATGACAAATCCAACAGAACATGGCACACTTTGGACTTCCTTTTGTGAAATATAGCTATCAAATGCAAATTTGACACTTGGAATCAACTCCAGACTTTTTTCTATTCACTTAGTTTATCAATGAGTGAGCAGGCCTCACCTGCCAATAAAACTCCTTGCCAGTCAGTTGTCACTGTCCCATTACTTTTGAGTCTCTGAAAATGAGAGGGTAAATGGCAATACTTTTGTTAAACCCACTGAATTAAAGCTGAAATTCTACACTTCAATCACACCATGATTATTTGATTTAAAATTCATTGTAGTGGTACAAGGCACAAAGGCAAAATTACAAAAAAAAGAAGTGCAATTGTCCAAAAATATATGGACCTAACTGTACGTGATGGAGAGGTAATGATTTTATGACTTTTTTCAATTCAGTCAGTTAGGTTTGTAAAGTCACTTTTTTATTTCTGCACTTGAGTTTTTTCATTTGCTTTTGTATGAAAGTAAATAAAATGGGAGGCCAAACACATAACAAACACAAAACACATAACACACAGTGCTTGTAACTTGTTTATGATTGCTGTGTTATTTAAATTCAGTTCAATTTATTTTTGTCACAAAATTCAGCATAAACATACTGTAAAAATAATACTGCACAGCAAAACACTGACTGAAAAGGTGTTGGTTGTGTATTTGTGTATAGGTGCTGAAATTCTTAGAAAAATCTGATTAAAATTGCAAAATTAGCATATTTTAAAGATGTGGATTTGATTTCTTTGTTTTTCACTTCTCCACCACACTGTACTGGGCTGTCCTCTGATTTGGACTCAGGAGCTGATAAACCTCTCCTTTTATGGTCAAGTTTCTGGGGTGATGTGCTAAATATGGTTTGCAGGAGCAGGAATATGTTTGGCAGTGCATTCATTTTAATCAAGTTGTGTTGTTCATTCTCTTAATATAAAAAGACATTTTTTCCCACTGTTAACTTATTATAACTGTATTTTTAACAAGGGATTAAGCACTTCTATGTTAACTAAGTACTTAATTGTCATTCCATGCAGTGGGTGTCTATATAGGCAGAAGCAGGGGTCCAGCTGAAATATAGCCTGGTGCAGAGTAGGTTTCTCATTTGTAATATTTACTTCTCAATTATCAGCTCTAAGTTTGACTTCTTTCTGCTTATTTTTCTTTTTTTTTCTTGTTCTGATTCGCTTTTTGTAGCTTGAGTTTGTCTTCAGTATTGTACAAACTGACTTGCACTGTAAATATGTGGCACTAATCCACTGCTGTAAAGGAAATGGAGAAAGGGAAAGTAACTTGTGCTTTGAGCAGTTTAAAGGCCCTCCATTTCTGCTTTCACCACTCAGTGATCCCTCACTGTGCCACTGTTTATATTTGTATGTAAATATCACACCAAAACACAGGTCTCCTCATTAGGACCCCTTGCATGTGGCATTTTCTGGTCACTGCTGCCTTTCTTGTGGGGGAAATTGGGAAAATCACTCAATTATTCCAGAATAATTCCCTTCTTTGACTGCAAGAGGCCACAGTGGAGCTCTAATCAGTACGCACTGCATAAGGGATGTGTTAACACATAAGAGTTACACTATTTGACTTAATGAGTTGCTATTTCAGAGTCAGTTTGGTCAAAGAAGATGTTTGTAAAGGCATTTTAAAAAGTCATACTGGCATATTTTATTTATTTAGAATGTTTGTCACTACAAATTATTTCATGCTTTATTCAAATGTTTTCCCAAGAACAGCTTGGTTTTTTGACACTGCTAGTGTCCCCTTCACTTGAAAATGCATTTACTTTATTATAATTTCACATGGATGATTTGATGTTTACAGTGCTGAATAATACAGGTGTAAGGGTTGACAGTAGAAGAGTGTTTTAATTCATGTGGAGATCAGGGAGCATCTCAATTCGAAACACCCAGAAGTCCAAGAAATAGTCATGATATGCTACTTGTAAAAGTGTGATATGATATGAAATGAAAAACCAGAGAATACAAATCAATAAGTAGGTTTACACACATTTTTGAGACAACTGTCAAGTCACAGATTTCTTTAAGTCCCCACCATGTGGTATGCATTCCAAAATGTATACAGTATATCTGTATCTGTATGTACACTATATGGACCAAAGTACTGGGCAACCTACACATTATAGCTACAGGAGCTTTTATGACATCCCATTCCAAATCCATAGGCATTAATATGGAGTTGCTCACCCCCTTGTAACTACTATATAACAGCTTCTGCTCTGCTGGAAAAGCTTATGTGTCTCTGGGAATTTTTCCCATTCATCCAGAAGCACATTTCTGAAGTCAGACCCTGATGTTGTACAAGGGGACCTGGCTCGCAATCTCCATTCTAGTTCATCCCAGAGGTGTTTGATGGAGTTGAGGGCAGGGCTCTGCGTGGGCCAATTACTTTGTTCCACACCCAACTCATCCAACTTTGCCTTACTTGGACCTTGCTTTGTGTACTGGGGCACAGTCATGCTGAAGCAGACTGTTCCCACAAAAATTTGCAGCATACATTTTTCTAAAATGCCTTGGTAAGCAGAAGCATTGGGTGTTCCCTTCACTGGAACTAAAGATTCAAGGTCAACCCCAGAAAAACAACCCCATAGCATCATCCCTCGTCCACCAAACTTTACAGCCTGGCAGGTAATGTTCTCCTGGCATTTGCCAAACCCAGACTCGTCCATCACACTGCCAGGCAGAGAAGTGATTGGTCACTCCATAGAACACATTTCCTCTGCTCCAGAGTGCAAAGGTGGTGTGCTGTACCACTCCATCTGATGCTTGGCAATGCTTTCGGTGATTTAAGACTTGCATGCAGTTTCGTGGCCATGGAAACCCATATCGTGACGCTCCTCCCACACAGTTCCTGTGCTGATGTTACTCCCAGAAGAGGTTTGTAACTCTGAGTTACTGAGTCAGCAGAGCTTTTGCAATGTTGACACACTATGCACCTCAGCACTTGGCAACCCCACTTTGAAACTTCAAGAAGTTTGCTACTTTGTGGCTAAGTTGCTGTGGTTCCTAAATTCTTACACTTTGTAATAATCCCACTTACAGTTGACTATGGAATATCTAGTAGGGAAGAAATTTCATGAACTCCTTAGAATGACCCATTTTTTGAGAAATGTTTGTAAAGGCAGACTACATGGCAAGGTGCTTGCTTTTATACACCAGTGGCAATTTGACTAAATGAAATACCTAAATTTAGTGATAAAGAGGTGTGACCTAATACTTTTGTCCATATAGTATATGTGCTATTTATCTTTTCAGGCCCAACCTGCAATTACATATCTACAATATATAGTTGAAGCTACATACTGTAAACCCTCTAGTAAAGGAGTAAAAGTCCAAGCTTGTGTAACCGTGAGGGACCTCAACTAATCAGTGTCTGTACAGAAGTTCAGTGTGTCCCACCATCTGATTGGTCCCATACATGTCAGCCAGTCCAAAAATTCCTTCTCATCTTGTGTCGCATCACTGAGCTGGTGTGTTCATTGGTGAAATGCAAACAAACAAAGCAAACAGAAAAGAGGCAGTGCGTACCTTTGGTTTAGCAGAGGATCATTATGTTTCATGGTGATTTAAAGCTTTATTGGCTTAGAATTCAATACAACAAATGGCAGTGTGTTTTTTTTTATAAAACAGTACTTTCAAATACATTAGGGGTTTTAACTATTTGTCACTTACTTTAGTTTGATATGGCATTAAAATATAATAAGATTTGTACTTCCAATACATGTAAAGGGAAAGTGTCTGGCCATGTTTATGAGAGCCTGAGAAGAGAGACATTTTTGTCAGGGTCAAATGGATGTTCATGTGTAGCCATGGGAAGGAGACTAGTGATACGTAGGTGCTTGGATGATTCATTTCCATGTCGATCCAGTAAAACAGCTGGTGGGTCAGCTGACTGCTTTCCCAGTGACTTTTTTTTTTAATTCAAAGACTCACTGAGCCAATTCTTGCAAACTTTGGACTAAAACTTTTTCAGCCCAAGCGAAGGAAAGCTGACACATGTTCAAGCTACAAGCATGGACATTTTGTAATGGCGCCATGAGGTTCTACTGTACTTACAAAGTTCCACAGGAATCAACAGCAAGAAATAGTAGGAAGAAACAAGCAAGAAAGAAAGGAAAGCAATTCCACTCAAAGCAAAGCAAGAAGAAAAACAAGCGCATTCAAACCAAGGAACCTGACCCTATTTATCATTCAGTCTCATTCTTTGTCATTTTTGAACGTGGAAGAGTTTCCCATTCATTGTTGACTGTGCAAGTCTAACTGGACAAATCGTTCAGTCCATAGTCTCAGGAAGCTTCAGAGCAATGAGTCCAGTTCATAGCTTCCGCGATTATGTCAGGATAAAACAAAGAAATAAAAGAAAAGGAAATAAACCAAAACCTACATCTAGATTACAGTTGTTGTGTGCTATCTGAATGAATGTACAGAAAATGCATGCGGCTCTGAGTGCTAGAAGAGCTTGGCCTTCTTTTTCATGTCGTTGCGTTTCCACAGGGGAAGCCTGTCAAACTCCTGGATCTCCATTCCAAAGATGTCAAAGAACGTTTCAGGTGCTAAGTGGCGCTAGAATTGAGAACAAAGGTGGAGAAAAACAAAGGAGGGGAGGGTGGGAGGGGAGGGAGGTGTTCTCGGTTAGCACCAAAGCCATAAAAAGGGTCACAGCAAAAATGACAAGAAGCAAATGGATACTGCATATTCCTTGCTACAGCTGTATTTGTGTAACATGCTGTTTACACAAAGTCGAGAAATGCAGTATTAATTGCGGAAGGTCAGGTGGAAAACTGATACCTCCAGTCTGGTTCTGTCCACATCCCTGGGCAGTTTAGCTCTCCCTCTACTGGTTATCATGAGCATTTCATAGGGATACACCTTCAGGAGAAGACATTCATCAGTGAACAAGTCAAATCTACAAGCTTTAGTTCAGCTTCAAAAACTTGTAAACTATTTTAATCAAACAAAACTTTAAAATTTGAGTATTTAGTAAATCTAACTGTGACATAGGGAGCACTGGGTGGGAGAACAGGTATGTGACAGGAGGCTGACTGGGTTGTTATTTTTAGGTCATTGGGGAAATGCGGGTGCTATGATGTGCATATTCATATTTTTTTCTCTTTTTTTTGGTGCTGAAACGTGCAACAGATTAGGTAAGGGAAAAACATGAAAACAGAATTATGTAACAAGCTATTTTTAGAGGAAACTAAAGCAAACTAAAAGAAAAATCTGTAATGTAGGCCAAGTAAATCCACATGGGCATGATTGTCTTGGAAAACTGAGGTGCTTGTATTATTCTAAATAGCTACTGCCTTCACTGAAAGAAGAAACTGGCTAATCACATTCGGAATTAAAATGTTCAGTAATAAGCTACTAGTAGTTATTTGAAGTGTCTCACCAACTCATATCTACACAGTAATGTGTATACTCCATTATATACTACACAGTATATAGTGATATGAGTTGTTTGGATGACAATTTGGGCATTGGATTCTATACTGTATGCTGCATACAGTATCCAGCCACTTTAAATCAAAGCTATGTGCAGATGAACATGGAGAAGCCAGCATGCTAAGCGTTGGAGTGACTCGGCAGCTCCTAAAGCAGCATGCTGAATCAGGAAACCAGCTAAAGTGAGTCTTTCACTTCCATTAAAAGTAGGTTTTAGCTATTTCTTCCTCCAATGTCCCCACACTATAAAACAGTCTTTATGTCATTTCACCCCCTTTTTCTCTTTCTCTTGGCTAAAATTTATTGCAAATTATATTCACAAATTAAAACTGATATTAAAGAAGTGAACACTATATAAATTCTTTTAACATCTATCCATGTAGATTACAGTGTCATCAGTACAAAAAGAAGAAAATACTTGCTTTTGGTTCCAACATATTAGGCATAGATACTCCCCTGTCCATCCTTGCAAGTGCTGCACGGCCATCCTTAATGTGCTAAAGAACAGAACATACACAAGTGTAATATAGTGGAAGGGGACTGTAGAGAAAATGGCATGAATATGTCCACTAATGACAGTGGGCTAATTTTTCACTGGATGGAGCAAGTAGCTTGGATACTATTGAGTATCTTAATTAGTATTCAAGATGGGCAGTCATTTACATGTTTTCTGAATGCCTTTATATTTTTTCCTCAGGTAACCTTTAAAATTATATAGTTAAATATTGAATTTAGCTTGAGTCATTACACTGATAAACAACACACAGAACAAAGCATGAGGCAATGATTGTATATTGTATTTTATAGTACACTGATTCAGCTACTGGGCTGTGCACATTTGCTTCTCATTTCAAAGAATTTGAAATCACTGCACTGCATGCCCCATAGCTGGCATTAATCCAACAGTGATGCAAGCATGTAGCAGGAGTGGGCGGTGTGCATTCAGGGCAAAGTTTTCTTGGATCCCACGTGCAAGCAAATCTATGATGCAAGATGAGGAGGCATGCCATGTGAAAAAGCAGATGAGGGACATACCTGAAACTCTGCAGGACAAAATGGGACAGAAAATGAGACTCACAGTTAATGGTTTTGCTGTCAAGTCCCCTGCCAGGCTACTGTCTACAACACTGCTGTCCTTGATGACACACGTGAATCATTGTGCAAATATTTCAAAATGCATGTTTATTTATGTACACGTAGCAAGCCAATTCTGAATACTGATGCTGAATAGCTCTGGTGAAACTGACAAGAAATTTTTTTGGTGTCTGTTTTTTGGTATCATCTCTCACCTCTGCCTCCTCCACACATGTCCCCATAGCTGTTGTACTGGGTGAAATCTGTTGATTGAGGCTGCGGGAACACATCAGCAGTAAGTACATCAGCATTTACATGTGAGCATTTTCATTCCAACTTCTGATTTTATTTTTAAATTACAATATATAAAACACATCCAGAATTAATGTTAGCGCATTTGAAGGAGACTTACTATTCTCATTTCCAGCTTCTGATTTTATACTGGGACTCCAATAAAGCAGCTTTGCATAATTTGAAGATTTTTTAAAATCCTTTCTTATCTTTTCTAGGCCCATTTTACAGCCCCTAAATTCATCCTCAGCCTCAAACAAGCCAGTTTAGCTCCTGTCTCTTTAAGGCTTACCACTCTAAAAATCTTACTTTATTCTGAGTGGTTTAAAAGATAGTTCTACAAGCTACAGAATCATGGGGTTCACATATTTTTTCACATGACTGTATAAAGTCCTGTGAAAACTTTCTTTTTCATGTATGCATATAAGTGTGCATATAAGTGAGCTCTCACCCGATGTAGACCATTTCTTCCATAGCCAGGCAAAGAGTTTGTTTTGCTTGGAGAAGTTGGATCTGAAATATAAATAGTGTTCAGCATTATTTTTGCTTTTAGAGTGAACAAAAAAAAAATCAGGAACAAATTACATTAGAAGATAATTTTAAATGACATGTTTCAATAAAACAGATCTACAGTACAAGTATTAAGGTGCACAGCTGACAACTCAAGAGGATATTAGCTGGTGAAGCTGCTCTGTACCTGCATCACAGTTGGTCTGTTTAGGGTCATAGCGCTGAGCTGAGAGGCTACGTGCATGACGTTCCCTGATCTGCTCTTTTTCCATCTCCTCTTTCAGAATGAGCTTCCCCAAACCTGACTGAATCTACAAAAGTGCATATTCAAAAAAGTTACATAAACATCAGCAGCTTTACTATCAATGTATGTTTGTTGATATGTGCGTATGGATTGTAAAGTGACCCGACTGACCTTACTAAGATGTTCCTCCTGGAGCTGCTTCCTTTTCAAGGCCTCTTCCTCCTCCTCTTCTCTAGATCGTCTCCTCCCTTCTGAACCTATAGGTCCGATAGACAAGACGAAAAAAGTTAAACAAAACACATATACACAAACTAGACATGTCCCTTCAGGAAACCATGCTTCTTATGTACTTTTGTAGTACAACCACTTTAAATGCTTTATCCACATTTCAAAAGTAGAGAAAAACAGAGTAGATATGTCTGCCTAGTTGTTGAGCAGTGAGAAAAATACACAGTAAATGAGTAATAGGTGGACGGTCGAACACAAATGTGAGACAGAGTTGACGAGACAGACAAACAGAGGGGCTTATTGGAATATTTCACTACACTGACATGGCAGAAGTTTACACTTCATTGTTCATGTCAAGTTTTAAGTGGATGTCAGATACACATAAGAGCACAATGTAAGACAGACAGACAGAAGTTTGAAGTCAGTCTCAGTTATCTCTGTCCAAGTCATTTGTGGTTCGCTTGCATACAGCTGGAGCACCCATCATGTGCGGCAAGAGAAAATAAAATGGAGAAACTCAAGCAGAAAATAACATGACAGCAAAAGAAACCAAGCAACACTTCTGCTTTGTGCAAGCAAAACTTAGAGGGCAAGTACTGCTATGTCTGAATAAGAGCTCAAGCCTGGGGTAAAGCAGAGATGCACTTAAGCTTCTGGGGCAGTTACAGGGTGCAAACAGGAAAGTTAGGTGGTAGTGAGGTGTCTATTGCACCACTATGAGGTAGCAGTGGAAACATGCCCAACAGGAGCCTACTGTACCTAACAGAGTGAGAGAGTAGGGCCAGTGGTCGCCCTCACTCCGTGAGCTGTCATCTGTAGAGGGAGCATGGGCAGCGGGAAAGGTGGCAGATCTGATGATCTCATCAGCAGACTTGCTTTGGCGTGCTATGGCAGCTGTATCTAGGTTGGTAACCATGGGAACTGAGCTATCAGTGTCTGGGTCACAGTCTCAACCACAGGTAAACAACTTTGCACCATTTGATCGTCAGGCTGGATGATCATTTAATCCTGGGTCATTACCAGTTAGGCATATATACTATATCTACAATGCAGAAACATCTTTTGTAACAAGTCACTACATAATGGGAAAAGTCTAACATTTTTTCTTTTTTTCATAGGCAAGAGTCTGTGAGATATTAAGGATGTTTCAAGCAAGGAAACGTTATTTAAAGAAAAACCTCAAGTACACGTGTGAGTTCTGATTTTTAAGCTTGATTATGTCATTTTTAAAAGAAAAATAGTGCATTCTTCCTCTTACTGTTCCGAAATATTGAGTTAGTTAATAAGAGCACTCAGAAATGTATATGTAATACTTGATAATGTTACATTTTGGTAAAAATAAACTGGCGTGTTTCAGCCTATGGCTTTCATCAGTGTTTCTTTTTAAGGCACGACTTGGACCTAACCAATAATGGAATATCAATAACAGATGCTCAAACAATGACACTTACAGGTTAAGACTGACACACCCACATTACACTACATGGACAAAGGTATAGTAAGGTAAAGTATAGGGCCACCTACACACTAAACCTATGAGAGCTTTTATGACATCCCATTCTAAATTCATAGGCATTAAAATGGAGTGGTCCCCCCTTTGCAGCTATAACAGCTTCCACTTATCTGGGAAGGCTTTCCTCAAGACGTTAGTATGTGTCTGTGGTACTTTTTGCCCATTCATCCAGACAAGCATTTGTGAGGTCACACACTGATTTTGGACAAGAGGTCTTGGCTCAAAATCTCAAAGGTGTTTGATGGGGCTGAGGTCAGGGATCTATGCAGGGCAGTCAAGTTATTCCACACAATAATCATTCAACCAGGTTTTTATGGACCTTCATTTATGCACGTGATAGGCGCATCAGTGCCTCAGCACATCTACCACCTTGTTGTTCCTACCATAATCATTAACCTGCTTTCTCCTCTGATTGCTCCCTAGTGCTGATTGGCTGCTGAGGCTTACCACCACACATATAAAGCCAATCCTGTTTTAGGTTTTGGTTCTGTTAAATTAGTTTACTAATGTTAAATTAGGGAAGAAGCCTAAATCGGATGGCCCATTGTGTGGTTGGTTAATGGTCTTCTTCCTCTTGTTTGGTTGTGCCGGGGCCCCCCATCTCCCTTGCTATTTGCGTTCTATCTTTGTAAGTACTTATGTTGCATTATTAAAAAATTCTTAAGCCGCTACAGTGTGGTGGCATCTCATATGTTAGGTTCCTTTGAACCAAGAATTCAGGACCATAACAGTGCAATTGATCATATTTCTACTCCTCCAGAGTCCAGTGATGGTGTACTTTACACCACTTCATCTGATGCTTGACATTGTGCTTTTTGATGTTAAGGCCTGCATGCAGCAACTTGGCAATGGAAACCCATGCCCTGAAGCTCCCAGCACACATTTTCTTTGCTGATGTTAAAGTCAGATGAGGTTTGGAACACTGCAGTTTTTTGACCCAGCAGCACTATGGGCCTTAGCACTTGGCAACCAAGTTCTGTACATTCGCACGGTATGGCACTTTGTGGCTGAGATGCTATTGTTCTTAAAAGCTTTCACTTTGCAATAATACCACTTGCAGTTGATCATGGAATATCTAGAAGAGAAGCAATTTCATAAAGTGACACGTTGCAATGGTGACATCCTATTACAGTACCACACTTGAAGTCAGTATGCTCTTTAGAATGACCCATTCTTTCACAGTTGTTTGTAGAGGCAGATTGCATGGCTAGGTGCTCAATTTTATACACCTGTGGCAATGGGACTGAAAGAAACACCTGCATTTATTGATTTAGAGGTCTGGCCAAATACTTTTGTCTGTACAGCGTATGCATTAGAAACACTGATGAAAGCCATAGGCTGAAACACGTCTGTTTCTTTTTAATGCATAGTAACATTAAAAAGTACTAAATATGTATTTTTGAATGGTTAACCTTCCTCTAGTTGTCAGTGGGTCAGCATGCATCAGACTGTTTGTCTTTCTGAGTTGAGCACTCCATTTTCTTGTTTGAAAAAATAATGGTAGCACAAAGCCAGAAAGATGCTACAGCTGACATTATTGACATCACTTATCTCCTATTGTTATTCTGTTACTCTACATTTTAACATGCCAGAGGTTTTAAAGTAAATCTAAAGTAAACTAAGACTTGCTTGTGGTACCGTTGCCCTTGCGCTTGACTCCTGGGAAATGAAGTGTAATTATTCTGTAACTGTCACCAGTCTGCAAATGTTACACAGCCTTGCCTTATGTACAGGAAAAGTATATTACTACTATGACTTGTTAAGATGGACAGACTGCATTGTAAAACAAGCTACAGGTCAGACAAAAAAGGACTGGAGACAGACTTCAAACATTGCTCGTACACTGACGCGGAGGGTGACAATGGTTAGATGAATACATAGTTTCAGCTGATTAACACAGGAAGTCAATAACACAGAGTAGTGACTAGAGTAGTGCTTCCCAGCCTTTTTGGTCTAAGGAACTCATGAAGACAGTCACCATTTTCGAAATGTGTAAAACCATTGATTTGATAAAAGCTGATATTATTACAGTACTTTTGTCAGTACTTTGGTGTGCACTACATGTTTTGCCAGTTTTTATTAGGTTTAGCTACATCTTTAACTTGTGTGCCCACTTGTTATGTAGTTTTCACACAAATCATAACAGGCAACTAAAGGAGTATGCCCTGGTTGGGAATCACTGACACAAATTATTCACCAGAAAATGACATCTCACTTTATTTTTCCCAATGAAAAAAAAGTAGTATAACAGCAAAGGTACCGTGTTGTTTGTAGATGGGTGGTTTTCTGTAGATGTTGCTCCCCTGATCTGAAAACAGACATTTACAAAGATATTTATAGAGTATACAGCACCTTGTTTATAAAAATTCAAAAATCTAGTGTCAAAATAAAGAATGATAAGCCATGATACACTGGGAATACATTAAAATGATACCTTTTCCTGTGATAAATCTCTACTATTATTGAAAAAGAGAGGGAAAAGCAAAAGCTGATCCCAAATGGAAAGAAAGAAAGACAGAAAGACAGAAAGAGAGAAAGAGAGAGAGAAAGAGAGAAAGAAAGAGGAGGGATGAGCAGTGACAGGGTGCGCTCCAGCTCCTACCTGGGAGGTGAAAATGTTTAGGGGTCTGAGAGAGAGGCGGGGTGACCGGCCGGCTGTCGGGCCTGAGCGGAAGGGGAGAGCTCCGGCCACTCGGCGGGTCAGTGCCTCCAGTGAGAAGAACCAAGAACAGAACGTAAGCAGGGATACTACAGGGGAACCACAATCTGAACGGTGCAACACACAGGGACCAATTGGACCAGTTGAAGTCATTCTGAATGAATAAGGTGCATTCTGATTGGTTGTGCAGTAAATGGGACTGAATAAAAGCATATCAAACTGGCAGAATTTCAAATTGCAAGATTAAATGTGTGGGAGGTGTGTTATGGGTAATGAAGTTTAATGTATGTTAGTCTGTTATGTAATATGAGTTCACAGTTAAGAAGTTAACACCACCCAGCATGCAGTAGCAAATCCACATGATAAAACCTTTTTTATCTCAGATGCACAGTTTATTGCATTTTAGAGACTCATTCTGACAACAAAATATTATCCATCCTTCAACATACACAGAAGTATTAGGATGCTGGATTTGCATCACTAATATCTCACTAGTGCATGCAAAGCTGTAAAGCACAAATACAAAGAGCCCGACAGCTACTTTGGCAAAACTATAATAGTCAAAGGCGAAGAGGTGCATGTTAGTGGCTTGAAAGCATGGGTTTCATCAAAACACAGATTTAAATATTTAGGCGAGAAATGGCGATGAATCCAGAATGACAGAGTGGTCATTGACGGGAGGTGGCTTCTTAGCATATTATGGAGATGATGTGTTGCCTTTGGGGGCAGCAGATAACAGCAGAGTGGGGCCCTTACCTTGGCTATGGGGGAGGAAGTGGTGTCTGAAAGGGGAAGTGGGGCGGGAGTCACTATTTCTGGAGCCCACACTGTTACTGCACAGGGCGGAGCAGAGCTTCTGCATGCCTGTCAGAGCCTCTGCCAGGTGGAGGAAGGGTTTGGGAGGATCATAAAATTAGGACCAGGCAACAGAGGTGAACAGTATGGGGAAGACATATAAGGTAAAAAGTAGTGGGGCAAAAGACAAGGAAGATAAAGAAGGATCAAATGTTGAAAAGAAGAAATAAAAGACACCCAAAGTGAGAGGTGAGGAATATTCAAGATGAACACTTTTAGACATAAGCAGAAGTTTATGGAAATAATAGCAAACCCAAATAGTGTTGTTAAAGGTGCAAAATTGACTTTAAGGTTACTATTCTGCAAATGGTGGAACTGTCCATCTTGTAAATTAAAGTACAAAAAATATATAGTAACCTCAAGTAAATTTTGGTTATTAAGTTCAAGATCAGAAGGAGAGAAGAGTGGACCTTAAGGTAGGGGTCAGTGAACTCTCAGCTGTCATCCACCTGACTATCAAAAATTGTATTAATACACCTTAGGAAATATCTCTAATCACTGACAACAAATAAATATACTTGTACACACGCACACACATGCGTGCACACACACAGACACACACACACACACAAATGGGTCTTTTAAACTACCTACCTGGCCGGTGAAAATGCTGTGGTGACCGTGACAAGGTGGGGGTGTAACCATGGCGATTATAAACTGGTGATCCTATGGAGCCCTGACTGGTGGATCTTTGAAGGATGCGATCCCTCCTGTCATAAGAGCCCTACCAACACAACCAAGTGATTATACCAGCTGCTGATGAATTAGAATACAATGCACTGAATAATATTTAATGTACATCACATAGGAAGAGAGCGCGCCTGAATAAGTTGCTCACCTCACCAGGTGGGGTTGGCGACATGTTTCTTGAGGACTAGAAAGAAATCAAATGAGTTGCAACTTTAACAACTGAATTGTAACTTTAAAACTACTTGCAACCATTAAAGAAAAAGCCAGATGATCCAAAAAGACATATATTAAATATCAAAATACCAGTGTTACCAGGCTTCAAGAAATATGACAATATGATGCCCAAAAATGGCAGTGTGTGTGAGATCAAAAGATGAATATGAGAAGAGAGATAAGAGTTTCAGCTTTTATTCCCTGGTATTTACATCTAGATATGGTAAACAGGATAGAACATAACACATTTTATAGCAAACCCCCTAGTTTTTCAAGTTGGCTAAAAATTAGAACAAGACAGGCAAAACGTGTTTCTTGTTACCCAGGTGTGTCATATACATTGGCTATATACTCTCAGTTTGAGCTTTGGCTTCACCTGCCCACCTGTGAAGACTGCATTTGTAGTTAAGTAGGGCAGATCACCATGAAGACCAGAAAGTGGTTTATGCGAGAAAAGCATGCCATTCTGAAGCTAAGAAAAGGGGAGAAATCCATCAGAGGTGTTTAAAAACACAGGTCACAGCCAGTAGCACAATTTTAAATGTTCAGAAAAAAAAGAAACCACCACTGTATTGACCAACAGGCATCGAACCGGTTAACCAAGGAAAACAACAACTGATGACAGACAAATAGCGAAAGCGGTAAAGAATAACCTCAAAACAACAGTCTGTAACATCATTAAAACCTCCAAAGAGCAGGGATAGAAAGATCACAGTCAACTGTTTGAATGAGTCATAGAGAACAACTACATAGAGGGCATACTGCAAGATACAAATCACTCATCACCAGTAAAAATCAGAAAGCCAGATTGGAATTTTCAAAAAGTACAGAGATGATCCACAATAGTTCTGGAACAAAGTTTTATGGACTGAAGAGACAATGATGGACCTCTACAAAAGTGAAGGAAAGCCCAAAGAAGGGATCTGCGCATGAACAAAGAAATTTATCTGTGAAGCATAGTGGAGGCTGTGTCATGGCTTGGTTCTGCATGACTGCTTCTGGACAAGGTCAATCATTTCTATTGATGATGTAATACATGATTGTGGTAACAGAATAAAGACAACTAGCAAACAGACTGACAATTTAAGGAGAAATGCATCCAAACTAATTCGGAGGAACCTTATTATACAGCAATACAATGATTCAAAACACACCGCCACCTCAACAAAGGACTTCATCAGGGGGAAATGGAAGGTTTTGGACTGGCCAAGTCAGTCATTAGAGCTTAACCCAGTTGAACATGCATTTCACCTCCTGATTACTGAAGGAACAACAACAACTAAAGATGCATGGTTTAAGTCTAAAAAGGCATAAACAATTTAGAAACAAGAAATCTAGGGGAGTCTGCGGGTTGTAGACTTGACGCAATTATTGCAAGAAAGGAATATGCAACCAAATATTAAGTATTTCTGAATATTATTTAGTTGAAAACGTTCCTCTCCAGTAGTTACGGTCACTTGAAAAACTGGGTGGCTTGATACAAAATATGTTATGTCCTATGCTGTTTAGCATATCTAGATGTAAATACCAGTGAATAAAAGCTGAAATTCCGAGCTCTCTTCTCATGTTCATCTTTTGATCTCACACACAAATGTCTTCAGTGTATAGCAAAAACAAATTAATTGGCCTTGCTGTTCCAGTTATTTTGAAAGGGGACTGTATAAAGAAATCTAGCCTCCCCCTGGGATTAATAAAGTATTCTGATTCTAATTTTTAGCCGCATATCTTACCTTGTCATCTGGCAAGGGGGAATGTTCCCTCCTGGCAGTGTGGAGCTGTGAAAGACCCAAAAGCTCAGTGAGGCAAGAAATCTTTTACAGAGCAAAAAATATCCCCAAATCACTGAAGAGTCCTTGTGTTTATTACATCTTCTTTTCTTTTTTGTTGCATAAGAAAAAGTCCTTCCAGAAGAATAATTTGAGTATATTTCTGTCATACTTTGTGCACACAAAGATAGTGTGAAAAGAAGCACGCAGTCTGTGTGTTTACCTCTCCCACACTCTCTCGTCTCTCCTCTCTTTCATCCAGGGAGGTGGTGTACATAGGTTCATAGGTAATAAGATCAGGGCGCTCAATGTCATAAATGGCTTTGACTTTTGGAATGGCAGCTAGGTCTCGGTAATCAAGGATCTCATTGTCTACTTTTGCCTAGGGAGACAAATAAAGACAAACATGCACACATACACAAGAGTAAAGGGAGATTACTACTGTAGAAAATTCTATTGCTGAGCAAGGTGTAGATGTCAAAAAGAGGTTGTGCTAAAAAAAGAAAAGGGGGGGGAGTGTAAGGGTCATACAACTGAGAGTCTATGTAGACATTTACTGTAGCTCTCTCTGTGCCATTTCTTACATAGATGGTGTGACCCGGTGAGCCAGGTATGCTTGAACCAGGTCTGGAACAAATACTCTCAGACGACGACCTCGTCGGCTATAAAAAGAAAACACATAAATGGCTGTTAGTCACATCAGTATCTGTCATGGCAGTCAGACTGCCAAGATCCACAGCCCACTGCCATCTTCATATTACCCAGGACTATTACCCAAAACCCTCTAACAGCACACCCTTGGCCTTGATACCGTATGAGCAATGAGAGGGAACGGAAACCCCTGTATTTACATTTCATGAATTATATGAAGTACTTTGAACTACTAACATGTCATCTCATGATTAGGTCATTCATTTGCAAATTTGCAAAGTGAATGAGTGCTTTAGTGCTGTGATTTGATGTTCTTAAGAACCTCATGCCTGCTTATGGGAAATGAACAGTCTGAATGGCAGCAGCAGGTCTGAATGTGGCATAATTAAATGAGCTTTTCACCTAATGGGTAAATGGGGATTTAAAAAAAGACAAATTAGTCATCTGCGATAGTTTGTCTGCTTCTTCAAATGTGTGCACAGTTTTTGTCTCATGCACCTTCGACATGAGCCGTGTTCAAAGACAGGACTGAATGGCTCTGTATGACACACAGAGAGGGCACTGCAGGCTGTCTCCAGCAGATGGCAGCATACAGTGCATTGTGTCCTAAGTACATGGTGGAACACAGGATGATGCCATCTCATAGCCAGTAGCGAAATACAGTACCTGCCTTTCTGTTTTTTGGAGGAATAAGAGGGACGGAGGCAACAGCTGTGGAGGAAGGGAGAGGGGGGGTTCACAGGACATCACACAGGGGTTGTGCCTTCGCTGCCCGACTCACAGTTCACACATACATCAAGGTGAACATGTCCACATGTAAATATGCACATGAACAAACATTTATATACATACACATGCAAAGGCAAACACACACACACACACACATAACTGCCTCAATAGGCAAATTATTTTATAGCACATTAAGTAAAGCCAGGGAGTGATAACAGTCTGTCTAGTTAAACATTCCAAATTCTATCTTTTGCTGTAAAACATATTCATGAGACATGTAAAAATGGTCCCAAATTCCTACCCGCTCCCTGTGCCTTTCCTCTGTTCTCATTGTGTTCTTGCAGCCAGGATGCCACACTGTTGACCCTGTGCAGGGAGACACAAAGAGAATAAATTTAGGATCATAATAAGATGCATAGTTGCAATTTTGTTTATGAGTTGTTCATGCTCTTGAAGTACATAGGATAACCTAATTATTTTATATCTCTATTATTATCCATCCAGCATTTTTTTCAACCATACTCTACAGATTTTAAGCTACATTTTGTTTTGTTTGTGTTTCGTCTTTGTAATCGGTTATTAATAGTGTAACTGTCTGATGCGTTTGTGATTCTAGCATAATGATTTCATATTGTTGAGATGATGCCCGATAAGTGAACCTAGAGCTGACAGTGTGCTGGGATTCAAGCTTTATCTGGCAAAATAAACATAAAAACCTACGGAAATAAAAAGACACAAAGGGTACAAGAGGATACTGAATGGTTTGAGAAAAGAGATAAAGCGCATCATTTCTTATACTCTTCACAGTTACCGAATCTCCATCAGTTATAACATCTACATCTAAGAGATGTTGGAGTGATGAGTTACAGAATCACCAAATTAAGTGTCACTCTGTCCAATATAATTTCAAAGACTTAAAGAAGGGTGAAAGAGCTGTTATTTTGACCTGTTTTACTCTGGTTTTTCCCTTCACTTGCATAGCAATAGAACCAGTCAGTGGGTATTGTGTTTGAAAACGTCAAGTCAACAGAGCATATACATGTCCACATAAGTCTGTGTCTAAGGAGAATTTCAGGACGCATCCATCGGCATGAGTGTGTGTGTGTGTGTGTGTGTGTGTGTGTGTGTGTGTGTGTTCATCAGGTCCAGTGTCACTGTGCCCAGCAGGCATGACCTACCAAATAGCTCAGTGTGATGCTGGACACACACATGCATGGTTTGAGGTTATTGCCAGATAGTAGTATGTAATGAAAAGTGTTGTTAAAGCTTTATTTGTGCAAAGAATGATGCTTATAGAAGTGAAGCAAGTTAGTCAAGACACAAAAACAAGCATTTGTTGTGTGAAATGTTAAATATGAACTCAGAAAGGGATTAGCAGTGGAAAACACTAGTAATAACCTCCCTGTCCCTGTTATGTGAAATATTATGTTGTATTTTGTTGAGATCACGGAATTTTTAAAAAGTCACATTCCTGGTTTCTTTATTAGTGTCGCTGTAAACATGTCATAAACCCTGCAGTCAGGGGTCTTAGAGAAAACAAAGGCTCGTAAAACAACAAGGAGTCATAAAACATGAGAATTTCCTCCTTTAAACTTACATCTGAAGCATTTTCTTAATTCTCAGAGCCCTACCTTAAACTGTGTTATGGCTGTTGTTCTGAAGTAATACTTTTTTTAAAGTTTATGTCCCCTTTTTCTAAAAATATTTTTCCATTTCCTCTGTTATTTCAAAAATGAGTTAAATATAAGAATATAATCAGAGACAGAACCCCAAAAAAGCCATTCACGATGTCACAAAATATCACTGTCCCCTGCTCCTGTGTCTGGCTGAGGGAGGGTCACTAGGGTCGGATCCCAGGATTGGAGGGCGCCGAGTGCTATGCCTGCTGGGTAGTAAAGTAGAGGAGAGGGAGCAGGGGTGGAAGGTGGGGGTCGGAGGCTGTTTGGGATGCCAGGGTTAACAGAGGTGAGAAGGTAATTGAGATCAGGCAACATGAGGAGACAGAGTGATGAGTTTCATTTGTGTGAGGGTGAGTCAGGGGAAATGAGGAGTCAGAAGAACCTGATTCAGCAAGAATTGTGTGGAGATGTGTATAAGTAGGTTTTAGGTATTAGTAGTGCATTCACAAAACCTTGAACAATGCAGGAGTACATGGTCCAATTTGTGTGTGTATATGTGTATGTTTGGTGTGTGGGTGGGGGTTATTTGGCTTGTTTATATTGCTGTTTAATTGACCTGGTAAAGCTGCAGGGGTGAAGGGCTCCCCCTAAAGCTCACTGCTGTGAGGACAATAAATCTTCTATTTCCTGTTCCTGTTTTTCTAAAAAGGCCAAACACTGCAAAGTATGAGTTGTCTTATCCTTTAAAAAGGTATACAAATGTAGTACGTTTGTTTGGATCAGTGTGTCAGACAGCAACAGGTCAGTTTTCCTGGTTAACATGTTTTAACTGGAGAAATTAGGAAAAATACAACAAAAGAGCCCTAAAAGAAAAATATTCTTACAATACTTTTTTTAGACCTTTAGATGATGCTCATGTTCAGAAGGTTGTAACCTATTTAGAGCTGAAGTAATATGATTTTTTTATTGATGGGATGCCCTCTTTGAAGACATACATTTTGAGGTGCTGAAATTTTTAACTTGTCAAGTTATAGTTATCTAGTTGTCTTCAAGTGACAGTTTTCTCTGTGTGAACTGTATGGGAGGCATATTTGGTCCGGTCAGCTGCCATTCTGTTCTGACCTGCTTGTTTTACAGCAGCGTTGCAAAACGACACGTAAAAATCCTGTTTCTCTGTTTCAGCATGCATTATACAGCATATCTAACAGAGGACCATGTTCATAAAAGAAACCTTTAGACAGATTTTTTTCCAGTGTGCGCAGCACCTGGCATGTGCGGATGTGTTGCCTCATCATTTGTTTTTTGACTGCATTTAGTTCAATTTTGAAGCTTCAGCGGTGTAGAAGCTTCGGTATGCTTTCTGACCACTTCTCACTCTACTGTATGCTTTTACAACTGTTTCTACTGAGCAGTTACAAATGTTTATCACTAGATGGCAGAAGTTGCATTTTTATGTACGAACGAGTGAAGAGAGTGCATTGCATTAAGATGGAAGAAGTACTTTGAGGAGCTGATGAATGAGGAAAATGAGAGAGAGAAGAGGTCAGATGGAGGGAAGTTAATAAATCAGGAAGCGCAGAGTATTAGTAAGGAGGAAGTGAGGGCAACTATGAAGAGGATGAAGAGTGGAAAGGCTGTTGGTCCAGATAACATATCTGTGGAGGCATGGAGATGTCTAGGAGAGAGGGCAGTGGGCTTTTTAACCAGGTTGTTTAAGACGATTTTGGAGAATGAGAGAATGCCTGAGGAATGGAGAAGAAGTGCAGTGGTGCCGATCATCAAGAATAAGGGTGATGTGCAGAGCTGCAGTAACTACAGAGGGATCAAGTTGATGAGCCATACCATGAATATATGGGAAAGAGCTGTTGAAGCTAGGCTAAGAAGAGAGGTGACCATCAGCAAGCAGCATGGCTTCAAAGCACAACAGATGTAATGTTTGCTTTGAGAGTGCTGATGAAGAAGTATAGAGAAAGTCAGAAGGAGTTGCACTGTGTCTTTGTGGATCTTGAGAAAGGATATCATAGGGTAATAAGAGAAGAACTGTGGAATTGTATGAGGAAGTCAGGAGTGGCAGAGAAGTATGTGAAGGTGGTGCAGGACATGTATGAGGACAGTGAGACAGTGGTGAGGTGTGCAGTAGGAGTGACAGATGGGTTCAAGCTGGAGATGGGATTACATCAGGGATCAGCTCTGAGCCCCTTCTTGGTTGTAATGGTGATGGACAGGTTGACAGAGGAGGTCAGGCAGGAGTCTCAGTGGACTTTGATGTT